>JADANM010001663.1:2037274-2070729 GCA_026213755.1 Eurema hecabe | reverse complement strand
ACACACACACACACACACACACACACACACACACACACACACACACATATCTGCTAGTACTACACATTGTCTTACCAACATGAATAATTAATCGATCGTTCTGTATAGTAAATTTTAGTCAAATCCATATCAGCTGTTTTATATTTACATTGTAAAAGAGTAACTAAATTCCGCCTATTAAATATTAGTAAGTATTACGATCACTATTAACACTTAAGTAAAATTTTATTTTACCGTTTACCAGGTCGACCTCCCGGCTTCGATAGAGTGCGCGGAGCCGAAATAGGCAATAAAGACTTTAACCTAGAAGTACTAGAAGAAGCCTACACCACAGAACATTGGTTGGTGCGCATCTACAAAGTGAAACCGTTGCCTAATAGAGGTGTTTAGTGTTCAAATAAATAAAATAAATACCAGTAAAGCTGGCTGGAAGTAAAATAGAAACTCGTGTATAATCTGTGAAACATTCTAAATTTGAAAGTTACTGAAACACCAAACTTGTATTAAACAAACCCTTGTTAAAAATATTTTTATTTCTATTGCGTGTATATGATTATTGAATATAGTGAAACAATTTTACTTTTGCAATATAGTCAAATTCAATTTTGGTTAACTGAATAATCTATTAATTATCACTAGAAATGAACGAATGAATGAATCAACTTATTTATTAAGCAATAAAATTATTTTTTTATTTACACTGTTTTTAATGTCGTACTAGTGATATTTAATAGGTTTGAATTTTAAATTAATTAAGCCAGAAATCACGTTTTTAAAGATAGTTGTAGTAGCTCTCTCAAATTATAGTCACAATAAAAAATAAAAGCCTAAACAATTTTCCAATAAATTGTAATTTTATTATAAGTTTAATTTGCAATCTTAATTTAAGTGTTTTAAAGTGAAATTGAATTATTAGATAAAATCTATTGCGCACAAAATTTAGGCGATTAGTAGAGCAATTGCTAGAAGCTAGTTGTAGACTGTTTTTTTTATTTTTTTACTCAATAACCGACAATAGTGTAATATTTGATTTGATATCAATCGATGTAGTAACTGCCGCATTTATCTCGAGAATGATATGTATAGTTAGGAAGTGTTGTAAAAATTCATTTTCTATTTGAAATAAAAATTATTATATAATAATGTGTTTTTATTTTTTTTTTAAATTAGATATAATTGCAGTAATCTTGATTTACGAACGCTCTGCAGAAAATATACAACGTGTAACAGAAATGCGTGGTAATATTTAAGGATCGCAAAGAATACCTAATTTTAAATGAATGTATTAAAAATTCATTTCATTTGAACTATTTATTATCAAGATATGGATTTTTTATTTCTATTGACTACCATATCGATATTTAAATTTATCGACACTACGACATCACTTTAGAGCTATCAGCTGTTACGTGTCAATGACCCTATGACAATGCATTTCATTGAAAAAGTTACTGCTGTCTCTGTCATTAGAATTCGAAAAGTGATGTAACACTTTTGTTTTGATTTTCATATTATCGATTTTATTGATGAATTAATGAATTAAAAAATCTCAAATATGTTTATTTTAATGCGGGGACTTGTATATAGACGTGATTGATCTATGAGCATCTAAACATCACGCAAAAATATTACCACACATTTCTGTTACACGTAAGCTTTCTACGATTTCAATTTTCGGAAGTGAGTCTTTTTACACCTGTATAAAATAAAGCATGACGCCGTATGAATTGAATATTTCTAGGTGACTACCAAAGTATATTACGTTTAATATTTCTAAAACATCTTAATATTTAAATATTTCAATGCTTGAATTTTGTCATCTTGTCTTGTATCTATTCGTGTTAAGGTCAAAAAGCTTTAGGTTCTAAATAAAAAGAAGGCAAAAAAATGTTTCCTATGAGACTAAATTCATGATCGGACATTTAGGAAATTTAAAATGTTTTTTAAATACCAAGGTATGGATGGCTGGGTGTAGCATGAAGTTATTAGTTGATAAATTTCCACGAGACGTCGCAAATTGATAAATTTGCGAAAATGTGGTCGTAAAATAATGCAATTTATCTCTCGTTTAGAATCCCTCGAAGTTTTATAAATTTCCTAGGAAATTTATAAGGCTTTAAAATAAAACCTCAATAATATTAATTATATTTATTATTAATATACAATTTTTTCATTCAACATATTCTTCCTCCTCACCCTGGTCGGAGCAGTCTTCTGGTAGGAAAGTATCGTCGTTGTTGTAATTTCGTTTATTTGGCCGGAATCGCTTCCTTCGTGGTTGTTGAACTTGCTCCTTGCGGGGTCCGAGCTGATAATATAATAATAAATGTGAATTTGATAGTGACACAGCCCCAATATAAATTTATCATTGCATTTCGCCTAAAACTTTCTCTCTCAAACAACATATTATAATTATATATTATACTACTTAATGTATACTCAAGCATTGTTTGAGGAAATTTTTTTTTAATTTAATGACCTGGTAACAAAGACCTTTAGGTCATAATTGAGGAAAAATAATTTCTGACAGGGGCAATTATATTTAAAAAGGTGTATTACAAAAGAATAGCTTTATTATCTATAAACATACATACACTAACCTGCTGAACTAATTGATAGGGCCCAACACCATTCACAAATATATCTTTGAAAGCCTTATGCAAAGGTTTTCTTTTTAATAGAGCACATTGTTCTCGTAATGTTTCTGACACACCTTCGGGAAGATCTGTAAATTAAATTTATTTATATTATGCCAAACTTCATATACCTTGTGTGGCAAATGAATTAATAATAATTTGAAATATCTATTCATTGAAATAATATACGTCAATATTAACTTAAAATTATATCTTTAAAAGTATTTTTTTTTTATTTAAATAACTATAAAAAAATATTTTTTGCAGATAATATTAAAAACTAAAGATATAAACTTTTATTTATTGGATCAAATGGTAGCATAATAGTAGCAGGCCTTCAGAAAAGCCATTTTCAAGAATACACATTAAATAAAAATGTTATAGTATTGATTTATCTCAACCAGTTATTAATTTTATCACTTCACCGTAGTAATCGATAAACCAATAACTGATGAAAATGTTTACATGTCAACCTTGCAATTCTACAACAATACCCTTACTCTATTAAACTTACCAATTTCTTTGAAAGTAATATTTTTTGGTCGTATATCATAAGTTCTATAATCAAGTATCATAGTAACAGGTAGATGTTCATCTTGTTCTTCTGCATCACTCTGTGCGAAGAATGTGATTTCCATGTGCGAACCATCTAGAGTTTTAAACAGCTGTCCATCTACCTTGACGAGTTTCTAGAGAATATACTTGCAGTTAAATAACAATATGTACTTCTATATTTAATGTACCATTAAACTTTTTGTCTCTAATATGTTCCCGTATTACTATAATAAATGATCTCGACAGCAGAAAGTTGTAAGAATTTTCTTTTATACTGATGTTACTTAATAATTAACTAGCTATTCACACCCACCTGTAATCCTCTTGTTGTCATGGACTGAGACAAATTTTATAAAGCAAAAGTTTACATTTTTACATAAGTACACCCTATTTTGTTTTAATGTAACTAATTAAATAAAACCCTTACCTTTAAGCATTCAAACTGTTCCAGTCTATCGTAATAAGCAAGTAGTGCTTTCTTTATGGCATTGAGACAGTCCGGCATCATCACATTGTCATAGTCATCTATAATTGCATTTAAATTGAACCCCAGTGGTAATGAGCTTTTGGTCACTTCGTTGCCTCCTTGAAATAAACATTACATTCAACAAAAATCATTGTTTCTTTAGAAAAATATTGCTATTTCTTAAATTTTTTAAAACATAATTCTATGTATAAATGATGTACAATAGAAACTTAATAGACAGACTTATGGATGCTGTATATTTTATAAAAAAAACTGCGGCAGTAACAATATGAATAACACATAAACTATAAACCTAACTTTAAATTCAATAAAATCATTTCAATATAGTACCCTAATGCCTTCATATAATTAATTTATTTATTGAGGATATATTATTAGAAGTACCTGATTTCATATCAATCCTAAGGCCATGTTTGATCTGATGCTGTGACGAGTGTTGCATGTGGTACACAATGCAGCAATGATCATGCATCACATATGACTGTACCTCTACACCTGTGAGCATTGATATTAACTCCAAATTCTTCTTCATTGTTTCCACTGAATTGCTTAGAACTATTTTCTGTTAAAATGTTTTGGTATGAACGCAAAAAACTACTATACCTACTATACAATAATTATAGAGACTTAAAAATTTCTAAAGACCAACTTTAATTTTTATGGGTTTGAGTTACAAAAGTTGATGTTATTTACCTCAGGCTTAACAAATACGTCTTTCTTTGGTTTGGGTGGGAAAGCTTTAGATTTATAAGAATATCGTTGTAACTGAAACAATTCCTCCTGCTTCGCTCGAAGTCGTTCTTCTAACTCTTGGACTCTTTGTTGTATCTCTTCACAGTCTTCCGGCAACTTTGCACCTACCATTACATTTAGAAATTCAGTAACTATAGTGCTTTTCATAAAAATGTAACTTAGATGTGGTAACTAGTAACGTTTATGTAAAACTCACCACCTCGACGAAATAGCTTCGTGATTTTTAACTGCTTCGGATTAGTCATTATAAAGGCTTTAAAAATAGTCGATATTATATTTCATTAATCTCTCTTATTTTGCAAATGGTACCTAGTGTTGTTTTATGTTTATCTAGTTTTCAGTTATAAAATATAAATACAAACAAAATTCAAATTCGAATTTGACAGTTGAATTGACAGACTTGAATCGACATTGTATGTAATTGACAGTGACGTTTTTTGAATCACAGATAAATAATTATAAATATGATTTCTGGAGAATAATAATTACTTCATATAGTGCAGACTTTCCGACTAGTTCACAGAAGAAATCTTTTTAGCATGCCTATGAGCCCTTCACGAAGTGCCTGAAGAGGCAGATCCACGTGCACGCCCGAGATAAGAATGGGTTATCTGTCCTAATAAGCAAGGCAGGTAGGTAGGGTATGATAATTTATAAATATATTAATAAATTGGAATAAAAAACATATAACGTTATAATTATATTTTATTTAAAATTTTATTTACAAATATAGATGACTCTTAAAATATCGTCTGTAAAATAAACACATTTCCTCTTCTTTAATGAATTATGGTAAAGCCAATAAAGTACTTAGGCACATTGCGATCCTGCTTCATAATGTCATACCTAACATCTTCACATCTTGTTCAGTTAAACGGCCTTCAGATAAACGCACTCTTAATCTACAAAAATATTTTTAATTATTAAAATTCAGATCCTTCAGATAAACGGACTCTTAATCTACAAAAATATTTTTAATTATTAAAATTAAACTTATAACTTCAACCTCAATTTTGAAATATAACAATAGAAATCATAAACTACAAAATATCTACAAAAATATTACCTTTCTTCATTATGTTTCACGGACCACAGATTAGGCATGTGCTTCGGTTTCATAGACTCGAGAAAATGTTGGCGCCACATTTCTTCTAAACGTAACAGCCCGCCAGTTTCGTTCTTAATAAAATATTCATCAACTTTATATCCATGACATTCATAGTCTGCGTTTTCAATGCTGTTTAATTTTAAAAAAGTTGTAAAAACAATTATTTAGTTAGTTTTAGCATTATATTATACCTACTCTATAATAATATTAGTGCTAAACAGTGTTTGTAACAATGTTTTTTATTTTAAGAATTATCAATCAGAAAGTAAAATTTTACATTTATATCAAAGCTCCATAAATTTTTATATTAGGCTCAATTACTAGACAAGACATGTCATGCATATAGCAACACTAATTAGCACAGATAATGAATAATAATAAAATAAAACTAACATTACAGACATCTCAGAAGCTTCAGTGAGTAACTGTTCAGTTATCTCTTCATGTTCAGGAAAATGTTGCAGCAACAATGATTCTAACTCTTTTACCCGTTTCTCTGGCAACACGTGTTTTTGAGATTGGTACAGAAGTGCCCGCGCCGCCGATCTGACCTTTCTACACCATAATAATAAAATTGGATATTAAATTATTTAAGAACTGAACTTACATAATTTGTACACATTATTACATGCATATGAAGAAGATACTTTAAAGCTACATTATGAGTAGTATCTAGTGTGTTGCCGCTTTGAAGAAAAAAAAAAACGCAAAAGATCATTACATATTTTCATAATCATTTGTTTGTTCTTTCAAAGACTGCAATTTAGTGTAAAATATTTTATTACACTAGCTTTTAGCCGCGACTTCGCTTGCATTAAAAATATGGCTCCAAGAATATGTGTACAAAATGTGATGGTGATCAATCCAGTAGCTTTTGCGTGAAAGCGTAACAAACATATCTACTTTCACATTTATAATATTAGTAAGGATGTATGTACATATAAAGTGTGACACATACTTGCAATCAGTATCTTCTATATATTTCGTCTTATCGTGCGACGCGAAGGGTGCGTCACATAGAATTGCTAATCTTTCCCGGACAGCTTGGTCTAAGGTGTTACTCCGTTGGTGACACGTCACGCAGAGAAGTAGAACGTCGTGGGACGAATGATCCTTCATCACCTCTGTGATAATTCAAGTTATTAATATATTTTTATTGCAGGTTTAAAAATAGTATATTCGAGTGTCTTTTTTTGTGCATATCTGCAATCTGTCTCAAAAGCATATTAGTTAAGCATGGCTTTTGTTGAGTTTGAGATGTGGAGGTACAATTGAAAATACTCTAAATAGCAACTCAAAAACAAACAAAGAATTTTAGTATTTTTACAAATGGGAACATTCAATATTGATCATCTTGGTAGCGTTATATAGTTAAAAACAACCAAAGATTATAAATAAAAGCTCAAAAAGAGTTATTATACCTGGAAAATGCTTCCTATACTCTCTTGGCACAACATTTTTGCGTATATACGAGTTATCTTGGCCACAGACCACACATTGGTTCAGTTTAGCTAGCTGGTAGTATCGACCCACCGCACCTACTGACCGGCCAGCTGGTTCAAACCGCAGCCGAACTGTTAAGGGTTCCTCTGATACTGTGTCCGCTAGTTCTTTTTCTACATACCTGAAACGTAAATGTGTGTTGAGTTCGTAAAAACTTAATAGGTAGTATTTTTTAATAAAATTAATAACATACATTTGACATTAAAAACGTACATTTATTTCTGTTTCGTAATAAAAATTTAAACTTCAATACATTATAATAGAATTTTTTTTATTTTCATTACACGCAAATAACAACAACTCTTTCTATTTAAAAATACATACATAATTATTATTATTTTCTGAACATATTCTCTATGGCTTTATCAACTTTCATCAACTGCAGGAGGAAGTTAGCAGTTTTAATATAAATACTGCCATATAAAATACGGAAATCAATTATCCATGATAACAGTACGAAATTGTAAAACCATAACTCACCATAAAGCTTTCTTGGTATCACAGGTGCATAGCAACTCCCCATCAGGTGCTTGTAAGAAACAATTGTGATACAAAGGTTTTGATCTTGTGGCATATGGATATCTTTTGTGTGGGACAGACTCGTTATTAACGTTTCTTTTTTTATCTTTTATACTGAAAAAGAATTGTTGAATTTTGTCTAACATATTATGATAATGTCATTTGGGGTATCAACCACGTGTAATTCGCACATTTTTAAACAAGAATATCTTATAGCTAATTTTTCTATCAGTTGATTATATTACTTACTCACTTACCTTCTTACTATATACTATAAATGTACAAATAGCATTAATTAACAGTAAAGATAAACTTACCCATTCTTAACTTTTTTAGTAACCTTAGTTCTATAACAAACATCAGCGTACTTCCAACACAGATCATTCAACTTATCCCAATGATTATTAGAATTATTCTTAAACCATGATAGAATACTTCCTCTATTATGTTTGTTGATAAGATTAACAAATATTCTTATAGCTACATGAGCATCGGCTGCAGCATAATTGATTTGTCTATCTGTTAATTGCTCTGCACCCCAATCGCTGCAGCGAATCTATAAAAGATATTTGAGCTTACTCTACAATGGCTGTCATTAAAAGACCTTGTAACCTAAAATACTGCAAATTGAACTGCATAAAGATTATATCCATGTGCATGAGGATCTAACGGCCAGGTTCCTTTCGTATGGTTGAGAATCCTTCCTATGGTTCAGAGGAAGGGTATACGCCCATTCCTCCACACTATCTATTTGAAATTGTCTACAATGGGGGTTTCCCAAAACTGCAGTCATATCTTAACATGTAAATTGAGATACTAAAATAATATTTACCCTCCAAGTCTTGTCCAAAGCAACACCCAATAAAGAACTAGACAGGGCTCCTAGCCCTCCAGGGTCGTAACCAGATAGTTCCACAATATGCCGAATATCCAATGTAGACTTAATGTACACATCATAGTCCGCTGCCACATATTTGGCATCATCAACTGGCGCTACACCAACTTTGAACACTTTTTCATCTTCTAGCAAATCCTATAGAAAATAATCAATTCATTATACATATTCAAATCTTGTATCAGTATTAAATCAAATAAAAATTTTAAAAAATTAAGTATTTTTAATCATAATAATAATTTTAAATTGGAATGACTAAGTATAGTAAGTGAATATTGTATGTTATCATCATTATAAAATAGTTAAGCAGCATTACCTTTAATGAGGAAGGTACATCTTTAATTTTGCTCAAACGGAATAGTCCACAAAACCCATCAAATGTTGATAACTGTACTAATGCTATTGGCTGGCGTTTACCCTGCTCTGTCACCCATTCACAGTCAAATCCAATTGCGTGGTGTACCTTGCATCTCCTAATTTTTTTTTTTATATCAGTAACTTAATAACTTCCAATACTTAAAACTTTACTACATTTATACTGTCTTCATACATAACAACTTGGATAAACAAGAGTAGGTAATTAAACTATTACACAGTTCTTGTAACAACTAAGAAAACTGTAAACTATATAAAATTTTCAATTTTTTATTGATGAAGAGAACGAAATAACTTACTTTCGAAGTTCATTTATAACTTTGTCACAATGTACATCATTTTCAACTACTTCTATATGTAAGTAGTGTAAAGCTTCTGAAGCGTTTTTGACCTCTTTCTTTTTAAGAAATAAGTAGGTGAATCCGGCTACCGAAGCTACGGCTACAAGTGAGGTTATTCCTAACATAGTTGGAAACTCCGTTTTCATCATTTCTATTTGAAATATGGATTTATTCGCTTACAATTTACATTTAAAAATCACAATTCTATTAATTATTCTTTAAAAACTACTCAATATTGCTAAATGCTCATATGAAAATAGGAAATACCCAATGACCAATGTTTTGGTTTACCAATTACCATTTGTGATTTTGACATTTAACTTTTTTTGCAAAAAGTCATTCCAAAAAGTTAACAAAAAGTAGTAGTACCAAAATTGTTATACAATGATAGAAGTTAGAACACTCTATTTATAATGTGGCATTAAGAATAGAAACCTATGTGATTTGTCTTGGAAAAACAAAAATATATTTACTTATCAAAATACCTTGTTTCAAGATACGAGACTCGATGATAAAAAAAGATGCAATGTCAGTTGTCGCTCTAAAGTCTAAAGCATATCATTGCTGAGTTTTGGCGGGAATCGTGCGGCGTCTATATGTAATCTCGATTGAATATTCCTTTTTTGGTGCATAAAGTGATTTAATGTATGATTGTGATAGTGTTTCATGCAGTAAACTAGCTAATAAGTGTCCAAGAAATGAAGAATTCATTTGAGAGCGCTAAGTAGCGCCGTTCCGATTGCTCCAAGATTCGTCGAGGGTTTTTTGTAAAGCTCACTATCATTTTACAAAAGACAAAGAAAAATATAACTAAAGACGTGGCTGTATGGGCTTTGTCCCTTTGCCTTTCCACTAAATGGGAGAATTACACTAAAAAAAAAAGCATATCATTGCTTGTCTTGTCAATCTTGTCATTAAGATTTTGTGTCAAACTAAGTTGTGAATTAAGTTTAACGAAATAGCCGTATTAATTTTAGCAAAATACCTCATTAAAATCTTGACACTCAATGGCTCGCGATCGCAGCCCTGAACGACGTAGATCTCGATCAAGAGAACGGCGAGACCGAGATCGCTACGATGATCGTGATTCACACCGAGAAAAGAAACGTAGAGAACGATCACGCAGTCCCCTCAGAAAGGATAGAGATCGGTCGCGAAGTCCAAGAAAGGAAAAAGAAAGATCTAGAAGTCCAAACCGAAAAGATAGGGGTCGATCTCGAAGCCCAAAGAAACGCGACGTAAAAGAAAAAGACAGACGCCACGATGAGAAAGACAAGAGTAAATCAAAGAAGGATAGCGAAAACAAACAAGAAAAGGAAGAGGAAGAGCAAGCGAATGATAAAAAGGACGAACCAAAACCAGTAAAGAAAGAACCTCTATCATTAGAAGAGTTGCTGGCAAAAAAGAAAGCTGAGGAAGAAGCTCGTAGTAAACCGGTGTTTCTAACCAAAGAACAGAGAGCGCAACTTGCTTTAGAAAGACGTCGTGAACAAGTGGAAGCTATGAGGGCAAATGCTTCAAAGCCTGCCATTGCAACGATTGATCTCACAGGTACTTCTAAAAGAGAAGATGATAAAAAACATAAAATTGATAGGGACAGGGAAAAAGATCGTGAACGCGAGCGCGAAAGGGAGAGGGATCGCGAACGAGAGCGAGAAAGGAAATATGAAGAGAGGAAATCTAACTCTGACCGTAAAGACGACAAGAAGGACAAAGAAGAATTGACTGGCAAAGATAAAGAACGAGAAGATGAGGCTATTAAAGCTCGATACCTGGGAATTGTTAAAAAGAAGCGCAGAGTTAGACGTCTTAATGACAGAAAATTTGTTTTTGATTGGGATGCCTCCGAAGACACATCAAATGATTATAATGCCTTATACAAAGAGAGACACCAAGTCCAATTCTTTGGCAGGGGTCATATTGCTGGTATCGATATAAAATCTCAGAAAAAAGATTATAGTAAGTTTTATGGTAATCTTTTAGAAAAGAGGCGGACTGAACTTGAAAAGGAACAAGAAAAATTACGATTGCGAAAAGTTAAGAAGAAGGAAGACAAACAAAAATGGGATGACAGGCACTGGTCAGAAAAGGATCAAGATGAAATGACCGAAAGAGACTGGCGTATATTTAGAGAAGACTATAACATTACGATAAAGGGCGGTAAAATTCCTAACCCAATACGTTCATGGAAGGAAGCTGGCTTCCATCAAGATATCATGGAAATTATTAACAAAGTGGGTTATAAAAGTCCCACTCCTATTCAAAGACAGGCTATTCCTATTGGATTACAAAATAGAGACATTATAGGTGTTGCAGAAACTGGATCTGGAAAAACACTTGCCTTCCTTATACCTCTGCTCACATGGATACAATCTTTACCAAAAAGTGAACGCATGGAAGATGCTGATCAAGGCCCATACGCTATTATTTTAGCACCTACACGAGAATTAGCACAACAAATAGAAGAAGAAACAAACAAATTTGGTATACCTCTAGGTATCACTTCAGTCGTTGTGGTGGGTGGTCTTTCAAGAGAAGAACAAGGTTTTAAGTTAAGATTGGGATGTGAAATTGTTATTGCAACACCTGGTCGTCTCATTGACGTATTAGAAAACAGGTATTTAGTACTCAATCGCTGCACATATGTTGTTCTTGACGAAGCCGATCGTATGATAGACATGGGTTTCGAACCGGACGTGCAAAAAATATTAGAATATATGCCTGTGTCGAATATTAAACCTGATACTGATGCTGCTGAAGATGCATCAGTTTTATTGGCAAACTATAACACAAAGAAAAAGTATAGACAAACTGTGATGTTTACAGCCACTATGCCCCCAGCGGTTGAACGTTTAGCCAGGAGTTACTTGCGTAGACCGGCTATAGTCTACATAGGATCTGTTGGTAAGCCTGTAGACAGAACAGAACAAGTGGTATACATGATAGGTGAAAATGAGAAGCGCAGGAAGCTGACGGAGATCTTGCAACGCGGCGTAGAACCGCCCATAATTATATTCGTCAACCAAAAGAAAGGTGCTGACGTACTTGCCAAAGGTTTGGAGAAACTCAGCTTCAATGCTTGTACATTGCACGGAGGTAAAGGTCAAGAACAGCGTGACTTCGCTCTGGCTAGTCTTAAGAACGGTTCCAAAGATATACTCGTCGCAACAGATGTCGCCGGTCGAGGTATCGATATCAAAGACGTTAGTATGGTCATCAATTATGATATGGCTAAGTCGATAGAGGATTACACACATCGTATTGGACGAACGGGTCGTGCAGGCAAGACCGGTAAAGCTATATCATTCGTCACTAAGGAAGATTCTGCGATTTATTACGACCTGAAGCAAGTTTTACTATCAAGTTCAGTATCTACCTGTCCTCCGGAATTAATGAACCATCCAGACGCCCAACACAAACCTGGTACAGTAGTTACGAAAAAACGCAGAGAAGAAATGATATTTGCTTAGCTTATTTATAAACTAAGAAACAATTTTTGTAATAAACATTTAATAATTCATGAATGTCGTTTTACACTGTATACATTAAATAAATAGTCAATAATAAACATTTTGTATCACTGCAGTGGAATAGCACGTCAGGTACACATGATGGTAGTGATTGTTATTCGATATCTAAGTCGTCTATGTCCCCTTCGAGAAGATAATCTGAAATATTTTTTTTAATTTAATGAAATAATTCTTTATAACTAAATATAGATAAAGCAAAAACAAGCAGACATAAATGGACTAAAGAGTGCACCTTAAGCTCCTTTCCATCTAGAATCAAAAATATTAGACAGAGTCAATGAATCCTAAATAGGTATTTCTCCTGAAATATTTTACTTGTTCAAACCTTTAATAAAAACTTAGAAACAAATGCATGAAATCTGCATTCCTGTAGAAGCAACAACATTGCCATGCAAATGCTTACACACCAAGCGGCTTTTACCTATATACCTAATCTTTCTTTTCGGATACATTGTCCGCATCTTTAGCAGGAGGAGGCATTATTGCCTGTTTTGCTGTAGAAGCCACCGACACTGCCATGTCTACTAGTTCTGAGAAGTCTTTCGGGAATGACAACTCAGGCAATTTCACCTCAAGTTGTGGATCACCTGGTTTTACTGATAACAAATATGATAACCTATGTTATGTTACACAATATATAATATATACAATATACATATACTATTTTACAAAGATAATTTCTAATATTCTTTAACTAATTTACATTACCAAAAATAAATTACTTTCACTAATGAAAAGTACATTCTGTATTAATACATTACTGTACTAAGACAATATACATCCATTAATTTTTAAAATGTTAACTACTCAACTTTATTTTTAAACTTTTACTATACCTCCATAAAAGAAGTTGTATGCAATGTTAATGTACTGCTTGGCTAGAGCGCCATTTTCGTTCATTATCTGTTTTGTTTCTTCAGGGAAGCATACATAGCCCATTGCTGTGGTACCAACTCCAGCATAGAATACTCTCTGAAAATCAATAAAGACATATCACTAGACAGAATTTTATCTATTTTTCCAAATTGAAAAGATTCAAACCATTATATACCCATTACCCATCTCACTTTTAAGTCTAACTAAGCAATTTATTTAGAACATGTGAAGGAGATTGCATTGTGAATCCTATATTTAAGTCTACCACTGACTAAATAAGTGTAGACTGTTCTGAATAAGTGAATTATTGTGATTATTTTTTAAAACCTACCCTTATAAATCCACCTCTCAGGCCAAATATGAATCCTGTAAGACCACCCATTGCAACAGCACCATACCTAGTCTGCTTGTTTTCCTCTTCCCTCAAGTATTGGAAAATCCCTGAAATAATAATAATAATTTTATCCACATAATATAGAATGTATTACATACAATTGACCCAGACTCCCAGGAGAGCAACTATTTTCTCTCAGGAGCCTTTGATGTCTACATGATTCCATACACAAAGAATATTTAAAAATATAAAACAAGTAACTGAGCTTACTTTTTTTATTTAATGAAATTCAGATGTAACTACTTAATATTCTAAGTTGTTTCTATATTCCAATATTTATAAAATACCAATAACATGATTCAAGATTTATTAAGTACTATACATATCCATTGGAAATTGATTATGTATTTGCAATTGCATATTAATCCTTGACAATTTATCAAAAACAAACTTACAGTCACTCCTATCCTTAATTTCATTATAGTTATCTACAATCCTGTGTTTGAGTTGTGATGTGTGAGCTACTCCTGTTTCAAATGTCTCTCTTACAGCAGACACTGGGGTTTGCAAGGCTGATCGAATATAGCTTTTTTTGTTCTCTTTAGTGGCTGCGTCCAACTTTCTGTAGATTTAAGATAACAGAGCAATTATAACATGGTGGATTTACACATCTTTAAAGAATAGCCTATACTGTAATAAATTTAGCAGCCTAGCTTTTAAATACACTTGTAAACTGCTTTTAGAAAGCTAGTACCAGAAATCTTTCCATCACCCGGTTTGCCACCTAGAAATTTCGCAACCTTGGCTCTACAGCCTATTTAACCTGCTAGTAAATTTAATATGTTTTATTGGATTATTGGATGTTAATGTTGCAATCTATAGTGAATCAATATTTTCTTTACCTATAGTATGTATTTTACCCAACAATTTTATTACACAGATCTAGAGATTAAATTAAAATGAGTCTATTGATAAGTCATCATATGTATTATAACAGAAGATGATAGGAGTGATAATAAGTAACTGCATCTTAATTTAACCTAAAATTAACTTTTTACTACTATCATTAACTATAGAAACATTAAGTATACTCGTGAAGTTCTAAAGCAAAACCAAAACTAAAACAAACATATATGGAGATATGTATATGTAGTATTTATCTCTAGATAAAAAGATAGCAGATATTATAAGATAAATAATAAGTATGTATATAAATTATACAAAGTGAAACTCACTCTCCATATTCGGCATGAGGTGCTTCATAGACTGGAAGCTCTGAAGGTCTCATAGGCGGTGGCGGGCCAGGTTCCTTAGTATCAGGAATAGGAGATGCAGCACCCACTGTTGGAATGAGGGCCACTAGCCCCGAACCAATGACTACTTTTCGTAGCATCTACAGCAAAAAAACGTCTAATAGTATATTAACCATCAACTAATACGTTAAAGGAACTTATACAAAATACTTACCTCAGATGTATTACAAGTTTATTACATAAATAAACGGTTTTCAGAATCCAATGGATATCAGCTGCTTGTTTGACATTGACAATTTTGTATTAAGTGCTGAAAATTGGCGCAACGAAAACGTTTTGTAAAACAATAGGTTTTAAATAATGTTCTATGCCATTTTCATCTAGTGAAATGTTACTTAAATTTTATTGATATCATGTAAGGATAAATAATCTATTTTAGTAATACCCAATTTCCAGTAACAATTAATAATATCCAAAAGTTTTCACTTGTATTAACTACAATAATTGTAAATAAATAAAAAAAATGTTTCAAATGCAGTCTAAATATTATTTTCTATTTGATAAAAAAGTCAAATTCTTTTGTAAAAATATGGCTGTCATTATTTTTGCATGAAAAAAAATAAACGTCAGAAAGAGACAATTGTGTGAATTGTCACTGTTGACTGCTCACTGAATTCTGATTTCTGAAAGAAACAGTGAACAGTCTAAAATTGCGTTGTGTTGTGAGCTGTCACAGTTTTATAAAAATCCTTCTTATTTTCTTCTTTGTCTTTAAAAAATTATAAAGAAATCAAAATTGTCGAGTGTATTAAACTATATATTTAATTATCATTTTACCTAAAATATCGTGATCTAAAATATTATAACTCCGTCTTAAAATAATTTTCTTGAAATAGGTAGTGAGTACGTTGCCGACGAAGTGAATTATATTTTTTAATTTTATGGTAATATATTAGTGCTTCTTATAATTAGTTAAAATGTCTGGTGTTCGTGTCGGTCGTGTGCCTAAGCGTAGAAGAGCGAATCGTGTGAAGACACGGTCAGGTAAGCGAAGGCCCGCATGAGGTGTCTTTGCTGCCGCTGTTAGTCCTGCGGGGGTTCGAATACCGCTTGGAGTTCTTAAGTCTATTTGCTTTCTTAATTTATAAAAAAAGTACCGTTAAACTGCCTATAACTGGTTAGATCTACCTACTTATAGATATCTATGAGTAAGTGAAGATATTTAAATGTTTCAGTAACCTGTCTATAGAAACCATACATTTTTAGTATTCTTATTAAATCAGGATACATTATTATAATTATTAGCTTTAAAGTTGTAAAACGTGTGTAGTTTGCAATAAATATTAGAAAAACAATGTTTCATCAAACAAGACACATGAAAGTAATTCCAATATTTTATAGACTATTCACAGTACATTTATAACCCATTAGTTCTATATATGTAATGAATACCTGTCTGACCTCAATGTTATGGCTATGACAGTCTGTGACATCACTTTAATGTTCATTTCATGTACTTTAAATAATAGCTGTATTTGCAGAGATATCACCTAAATGAATACTATTTGTTTTGTAATATTTACTGATTATAGAAATTTAATTTCTATATTGTATACGGTAAACAATTTTTATGTTTTTATACACAATATAGCAGGTTCAAGGACACATTAATTCAATTTAGGTAGTTTAACAGTACTTAAAAAATTAATAACAGAATTGCTCGAATGGTTTACTAACAAGTGATTGCATTGATTCAGAATGTTAAGGTGCATGCCGAGTGATGATCACATAACTGCTGGATGCTCCGGTTGCAAGGAGGGACTTCTTTGGAATGAAATGGTATATACCATTTTATTTCTTTTTCATTTCAAGTAAAAAAGAGGCTGTAATAAGTGAAAAATCTTTCTAAAAACAACTTAGTTTTTGAAGAATAATGTTTTTTTTAATTCTATCAAACTTTGGTTGGTTGAATTTAATTTTTAAGTCTTAATATTAAATAAAAACATAATATCAGCCTCATTTTTTAATACATAATATTCAGAAGCATTTTATACTATTAGCATAATTTTTCATGTCTATCAGACACCCATTATGGTTTCTTATTTTATATCAATTGATGAATCTTGGCTTTGGTAATTGGAGTGCATAGATGGTTGAATCTTGGTTGTTAATTTTTTTATTTCTCCATACATCATATTCTATCTTGGGGTGGTTTAGGAATTCCCTTGTTTAGGCTAGTCTTCATTTTACTATCTTTAAAAGGTCAATAATGTTGTTAGTTTTCCAATAAGACATAGACACCTTTTATTTTAACAAAATATGTGATGCTACTACTATAGATTGCTACAATTATTCTGCCCATCTTTTGATAAACTATGAAAGTCTCTTAATTATGCTATGAAAGTTGGAAGAAGTATTTAACATAACAGCAATTAACTCAGAATAATTACACTTACTCAACCTTATTCTATGAACATCTCAAATGATGGCTTGTTGTTTGTTTTTAAGTGGCTGTTATTATATAAAACAGAGTGTGAAATTAATCTTTAAACAAATATTTCAAGTAGATATACAAACATTTATATTGGGTTTTGGTATTATATAGAAAAAGTAGAAAGTTGTGTTTATTGTTATTCATTTGTGACATATGAAAGAGTTTTCAAAAACTTACCTACATTAAACACTAAAATTCATTGGGAACATTTCTTACCTTATCACAATAAAAGTTAGATGCTGCTGGAGATTATGTTAGATCGGCCGAGACATATTTAATAGATTCATCTCAAGGTTTAATTAAGTTGCTGTATATAATATATCGCGAAGAAGATAATATTGGAAAAATATATGGTACTAGATGACCCGACGCGACTTCGTCCACGCTGTACGTATCCAACCTATCCTTAGATTCTGATTTTTCAAACAAATGGTTTTTCCCGCTCACTCCCGTTCCCGTGGGAATTTCGGAAAATCCCTTCTTAGTGCACCTTCTAAATTTCAAGTGCCTAAGTTTGGCCGTTTAGGCTGTGCGTTGATATGTCTGTCAGTTAGTCACTTTCTCCTTTTATATATTTAGATAAGTAAGTTCAAAGTAATTGTTATTTTCGAGACGCAAATGTAGATAGCTTTATCAAAGTACTACTAAAGAGTATGGACCCCTCACACATTGCTAAAGTTGAACGCTGCAAATTAAGTTTACGAAGTTATTTTAACGTTAACGAAATGTTTGAAATCCGTATTTATGTTTTAGCATAATGCTAATATGAATATTTATATGACTTTCGCTTTACCAAAACATTTTGATGAATTTTATTCCATAAATATTATCAAGTTTGTTTACTTGAATTCAAGCGCAATTCGTCTAACAATTAATTTACAAAAGATTATTTTCGCGTTTTATAGTGACCTTGCGATACATCCGTATTGTAAAAATTTATCAAAAAACAAAAGAACATAGTACCAATTAAAAAAGGTGAAAGAATAATTCGATTTAAATATCAAAAAACATATTATTTTATGTGCGTCAATTGGACAAGTCATAAAATTTTACTAGATACTGTTGACTGTACTATCGCCTCGCCTTATCTATTTATTTTTACGTCATTATAATATTTACTACACCTTTATAAAGGCGTAACTAAATTAATTTACGATCGCTCGCAATGTACTCTTTCTAACTGCAGATAATATTAATTAGCTTGTTGTAAACAGCAAAGGAATGCAGTTGATCTATCAATTTCACTAGCAAAATATCTGTTTACTTCGCATATTATAAAACGTGTATTACAAACGATTTTTACTTCGTCTTTTATCGGCATAGAATTGAGATGCTTGATATATAATAATAAATAAAAAAAATTCGTGAATCATAAATTTACGGTACTGGTCTAGTTTTAATACTAGATGATCGTGTCAGGTGACTATAAAGCTATATTTCTCATACCACAGTCTGTCTACATTCTAGTCACGTCCTAGGCTACAATACGGAAATTTGTTTCCATCTATTCACGTTGTAATTATTAGATACTAAATTGGCACGCCTAAACTGCTCCGGAAAGATATAACCAGAAACGAAATTTTTAAAAGACATCGCAACATAGCTATAAAATTTTATTAGAATTTCCAAATAACTTTCTTTTTAATATAATTTAAATTAAGAATGCAGATATCGTTTGGCATGTTTTTTAATTTTCCACAATCTTCCTTACAGGATTTGTCCTAATTTATTTCTAGAATATTTACTAGAATTCAACCATAATACACTATAATATCCCAATTAGCTCATGTATCTGGTGCGTTATATGGCTTGGTCTAGTAAGATGTGTCTTAGCAAGCAGGTTGGCTCTAGACGCCGGCACAAGCTCTCACAATCTGACACACTAAGTTTCAGGCAGCACAGCACTGCCGGCCTATGTGTTATAACCACGCAATAGCTATCCTATGCAGCCTACTAGTTCAAAGTTGCCCCTAACTAAATCGAGCTGATTATACCCAACAATTCCGATGATAAAGAGTAAAGGGTACAATGGATAAGCACAGAAGAGCTTACAGTACAACTGCCAATATCTATATCCCCCAGCCCTTCAAATTGAATTTCGCTGTAATGCTGACAAAATACACTAATGCATAAATAATACTTAGGTATCTCGCGTCAATATTAACCTAATATCAACGGTTAATGGATCATTCCAATGATAGATTGCTTTACAAAACACCGAACGCGTTTACGTCAAATAAGTACAATCGTATGGTCGTCAAATTCGTCCATTTGTTATTTATTTCTTGTCGGTTATGTAACTTAACGGCAATTAGGTGAGCTATTTGTCATTAAGTAGTTCATATTGATTAATGACAAGCCTTCATCGACTTACCTATTTATAGTCAAAATACAAACAGAGTGTGAGATAAAAATTAAAACTTCATTAAAAGACGAAATACGTTATTCTAACCTGTCATAATCCAATTTTTTTAAGTTAAATCGACCGCAGTAAGTTAACCAGCGATTTTATAGGATACCTGTAGAAACACTACTTTCTTAGGGAGGGGGTCACGGGCACCTTTATGGGCTCTTCCCAGATATAACCATGTCGTCGTGAAGTTTTCAAGGTCCATGGGTATCCTATGCGTGTTTCGCCTTTTTATCACATTTAGATTAAGTGAAATCCTTATTTATTAATAACCTTTTATCATTGGCTGTTCAATCGTTATTAGCAAAAATAAACCCATAATCTTTGCACGCATTAAAAGAAAGTGGGTTACTGTTATCCTACATTCATATCAAGCAAGTAATTAGAATGGTAAAGACATATTTATCTTTTGGGCGTATCATATTTAAAGTCGATATCCATTAAAAACTGCCTTGAAACGCTTCGTCTTTTAACTGTCGTGTACATTATTTTAAAGGTCGTTGTGTATGCATTTATTCGAACATTAACCTTCTTAATAATTTGCTTGATCGTATCTCTACATTCCTAATTATATTCATAGCTGATATATTGAAAAAATATAGCTAGTATTGCATACATTATTTTTTAAGATGCAGCTAAGATAACTTGAGGAATATAATATAACGTAATAACTAAACTCTTAAGATATTACTTTATTTTTATACACTGCAGTAACTATAAAAAACGGAGCAATACATCTCAAAGAACGGACTACGAAGAAGTGATAAAATTATCAAATTGCCATGTTTCAGTATTGAAAATGATGGCAATAATGCAGGACAGAAACAGTGAGGAGGTGCCGCGCGAGTTCCTCGAGACAGGTCGGACGGGGCGGCGAAACGCTATGCCGGACATCCTGCACCCGCAAGGCGCGGAGGTGACCACCGCCGATTTGCCGTCGAGGCTGCAAAACCTAGTTACAACTGGTAAGTGGCGGACTCTTATGGCTAAAAGGACAAGTCAGTAGGTGGCATAACTCAATGCCAGATGTCCTGCGATTACAGGATCGTCGTGCTACGTCTATCATCCATATCGTTATGTACAACTGTAAATTTTCTACGGGAAGTTTCATATCCGTTTCTTCCCCGTCATCCTCATTCATAACAATAATTCACAACGCGTGTAAATATCCTCAGATCATGCACTTCAAAAGCAGTGATTCGACATAGACTATAGAATTACGTCAACCTTGTGTACCATCTCAAGTGAAGTACTTTAACATTATCTTATTGTTACAAACTCAAAACCGTATAGCCGGTGACGCAAATTACACGGTTGAAATGTTTTGTTTGGTATGTTTTGTAACTAATAGTAGATATAGTAAAAGATTATTACACCAAAAATTATAAAAACTTATGTTGCAACTTGCATCTCAAAACAAGAATATCAAGTAATTTATACTATGAACAGGAACCTTTAGACACTTTCTATGTGCAGAAAGTGAATCGGATATCCTAAACCTATAATCTATATTAATATGATAAAGACTACAAAATCGCATCAAAGCTAATGTGAAAAATTTGAATATTTGCATACCATTTTTAAGCAAACACGTAGGTCTGTTTTTATACTTTCACATATTATCAACTGAATGGTTTACAATTTAAAATTAATTGTGCATGTGGAAAGCACATAGTGGAAAGACACTGGCCTCCACTGAAATAAGAGGGGAAATTAGGGACACAAGCTTGCATCTCAGTTTTTCAAAATTCGTATTAAGACATTTGAAAAAGTAAATATTTATTTCATAGTTTTATATTTTTTACCTAGAAGAGGCTGAAATACTTTTATCATCGTATATGCCGAAGAGATCAGCTAGTTAATAATAATTTCCCATAAGACCGTGACTAAAATATTCTCTACAAATACGACGTCAATCTACTATACCGTATAGATTGAATATATCATCACAATAGAATTGCCGTCCTTTCATCATTCTATATTTATTATATCGTAATTGATTTAATCTTTGTTAATTAAGCAAAGAGTATTAAATCGACCTAGTTTGTTTCAATTATATTGTTCTCTTTAACATAACTGAAAGAAATTTGCAAATTTAATTTTGTAACATTAAAGACAGCATGTTACAATAACAATAATTATTAATACATAATCTATGGTTGCGTCTAGTGCAAACATCAAAAATCTAGAAAAATCTTACCCACGTCGAGAGGTTCCTTATAATTTAAAATGAGAATTGGTCGAATTAAAATTTATTCGTGCTATAACTGTAAGGTCGATGGTGCCTTTGATATGCAAAACACTAACATCGGAGAATACCTAATCCTTCTTTTGCATAACAAATAGGTGGTTCATTATTTTATTGACCACGCTCCCTTCGAATTCAAATTTCACTTTTTACTTTACTATCTATTAAGACGCCAAGATTTGAGCTAAAAGTATTATGATTTTCGAATCAGGTAGATTATATTCATATTTAATAGATTTTTAAATTAATTGTATTATCATCTGATAATATCTGATTCAACACAACTCAGTCACCATATTGTCTCAACTAATTTTGACCAAATCTAAGTGCGTCTAATCTATAATCTAGTCTAGTGAGACCACTTAAATAGTCTTTTTGTTGGGAAATTATTATTTTACATTAATAGTTTGGGGTTTTATTCCATTTTAAACTTGCGAAATTACATAATGAATAGTCACGAATATACTGTCGGATCTGAAGAAACCCCAATAGTAATTTTTTCAAGCCATATAAAGCAATTGCACTCCCTAGTCTAGGGTTATACGGTTATAGGTCCAAGCGTCGGGTAAATGATAGTCACCCTCAGTAAAATTATGTTCAGTGGCTCTACTTGGTTCATCGACCAGCTACTGATAAATAGCTATTGATTATCCTTACTTACGCCTATTGACTCCTATCCGTCTGAATGATTTACAACTTACGCGTCAATGACGTGTGACAAATTCTAATGAAAAATATTATGGTAAAGTTAATAACACCTAGCGACGATCCTTCAATGAAGGTAATAAAAAAAGATGTTTCAATTAAAATTTATTTCGAAATCTTAATGACGTGGCGTATTGGTAGATTTGATTAATTTAACATGACTAAAATCATACTAATATCATATACACAAAAGTTTGGGAATATACTGAATACATTTGGCTTAAGTTTGGCATACTTTTTATCCCGATGTTGATATGGAAACAAGAAGCACGCGCTACGCGGTTAAAAACGCGGTGCGCTAATACAATTTGTATTGCCAAATAAAGTGTATTTTCCTTCTGTCGTATAATACTTTAATATTTGTAAACCAAAAATGGCCAATGCAGCATTTTATCTTGAGCAATCTATTGTATAATTTTCTCTTACTGTTAAAAAAATGTATACTCGCAAAGCGCGTACAATGAACCTTTATCGTATATTTGCTATGTCGTAAATTATCAAGTGCGTGACAAGTTCTAATCTTAATCCCATTGTAGAATAACGCGACCGATTATTAATGTAAACAAAACGAGGCATAGTCAAATACATACTTTCTTTGCCTCTTGCGAATAGTTGGCTGATAATACGCGACTTACCTTTATTTGCGTTTCATTTAGCAATATTATAGGTAATAAAATAGTAGATGACATGATCTACGAATCAAGCTTAGAGGAGTAGCTTTCGATATTATAGGATGTATGTATGTAAGTATATTATATTCGAAAATTTAAATATTCTTTCTTGACTATAAACATTTATAAGCAACTTAGCTCTTCTTCAGAGAAGATTTGTTTATCACTAGGAATGAAAAGGTGTGAGATTTTGAAATTGTGAATGTATAGTCATAAACTTTCCCATCAAACAGAATATGTATATGTATTTGTATGAAATTTTCAAAGAACGCCTACGATTCCCAAATGGCATTTTGGATAGGTATCTACGAAACTAATAAACGCATCACGAATAAGTATTTGTTATCGGTTGAGCACGCTTCAATATTCTGTATTGGTAGATAACATATTTTTAATTATAATATGCATACCAAAGCTATATGGCCTGATCAACATTCTATTATCTACAAAACTTATTTTGTCATAACTGAAACTAAGCAATATATCCGAAAGTCATAATTTACTTATCGTTAAAGTAAAATAATAGTAATAATCAGAACACGAAACCTACAAACTTCATAGCTTATACCAGAAAACTACACCAGTTTGATAAACTTCAAGTTGCCTTCTAAAGGAACTATCCGTTTACTAAATAGTTTGTAGTTTGCAGGCATTGTAAATCAGACACCAGTGAAGTCGTACAGTTTAACATTTGTTCACCCGCATAGGAGCGATCTGACGATAACCACACGAGTCGAGTTATCTCCTTGACGCAATCGAGTGTCACATGTAATCGCTAATAGCCAATAAGCTGATTAATTCGCTCGTATTGATTAATATCATGTGACGCGACTTAACAGTCACATTAATACTTCCTTTATCGGATTTAATTCTGTTAATTGAAATTAGTTCCTGGGAATTTATAGCATAAGATTATGACCTGTCAGCGTACTTGGATGATGAATGTGAACATAGGGTGATAAGTATTAGGGTATATAAAACATCTTGCAAAATTCTGAAGATAACGTTCTAATTGAGTTGAAGAAGCCACTAGTCCAAGCATATACCAAGCATATTTTTTATCCTTATTCCGATAGGAGCACAAGTAAGGGACTACCGACAACAACTTTCGATTTGATATCAAAGTGCGGTTAATTGATATAAAAATCAACGTAACTTTGGTCTATTCTAGAAGCATTTAACGCTACACCAATGATCTTGTGTCATACAATAATTTTCATGGTAAATTTTTAATTTATTTCAGACTCCGACAGTCCCCAACCGGGTCCGTCAAAAGTGGACCTCGAACCAAACAAAGACGAAGCGACAACTAAAAAGGACTGCAGTTGAGCTACAAAGTCTCCACTTCACAGGACTTGCCCAAAGCTTGTAATCTCAATTAATATAGTATTACTAAGCACTAATGTAGCCCCACCTTTTAAGGTATGGTATAGATGTAGTACCAAATTGTCGAATTTTTGTTTGTGTATTCCTGGATATGAATAAAATGGCTGTTTAATATTATGCAGCCGTGTTTAAAATATATTTTATTTTTTTTTTTGTTATTAAATTAGAACATGTTTATTAAAATTTTGTAGTGAACAAATTATATTATTTATTACAAAATGTAAATATGCGTGTCCAATAAGAAGATTGATGAACATAGTTCTTGATTCTATAGTCTACTTCTATGTACGTGAAGCCATACATGGTTGTCGTATACTCTTCGTTCAATAAACTTATTAAACGCATGCTGCTTTTTAAACACAGTGTGAAAATGAAAAATATATAGGTAGGTAGTTTGGGTAGTTTTTCCATATTATTTTTTCTTTTACAATTCGGTTGAAGATAGAGCAAAAATATATTGGTAAAAAATTAGTTAAGTACTGAATTTAAGTTGTGATATCTATCATTGTTCCTCACATTTGTTTGGTAGCTAAGATGACGGAACGTCATTTGTAAATACACATATTTATAAATAGATACATATTTGTATGTAAGTTACGGAATTCGTTCTTTTTTAATATGATTTGTGACTGGTGTCAATACTGTTGTTTCAACATGGTCAGGTACATTCTTGGCAAAATTTTAGCGGAAAATAATATGCTAGTGAAACCAGAAAATATATATGCTTTGCACTAGTCTAAATCGAACTAATGTTATCCGTTAAAATTTTCAGTGATATAAATTATTCTCATTGTATTATAACGGAAGGTAGTCGCAACTATAGGTACAATTTTATCTTTACTCGTGTGAGTCAAATACGTAATGATAGTCGTTTAAAATAAATGTATTTATAGTATTTGTGTGTCTCGAATTTGTATATTTTTGCATATACTGGAATTGGAGGTGAGCCAATTACCGCATCAGCTGCTATGTAAGTACGAACCTAAATGGCTAGCAAATATCTAACGATCCAAAAATAAAACTTATTGGTTATGCACAAAGAAATGCACATTGCGTTATTCTTAATAGAAAATTCTTAACTTTTGACATGATTGATAATATATGTGTGATAAATTAATGTGTCAATTATCGTTAAAAAGTTTTCGTGTACTCTCGATAATATCGATATAATTTTGTTTATAAAAATCTGACAGCTTTTTCACATACGGTTAAGATGTTCAATTGTAAATTTCGCTTATTGTGTGTTAAAATTAAAGTATACTATGGAAACTACCAAAAAGGATAGCTTTTTCTATTGAAAAAATAAAAATTAGTTATTCTATGTTGCGTTGTTTTCTATCACGTACCCAATGCTTGTTAAGTTGTAAGTTTGTGACTATAAGATCCAATTCGGAAAATCTCGTCAATGTATTATTATCAACGAATTTGCCTTCTTAGCTATCTTTACATCGAATTAAACTTCGCTAAATGTTTCTTCAATGTATTTGTTTAAGCCCTTTGTTGTTTGTACATAAATTTTTCAAGATTTAGCGCATTTATTGTAAATTGTTAAGGTGAAACAAGACCCTATAAATAAATGTTTTCCTGACATGTATGCACTCGATTTGTTCAAGTACACTAAAATGTACTTAAAAAGTTGGTGGAACCTATAGGTTCAAGAATTCCATAGTCGTATATCACTACATAGTATAAAACAAAGTCACTTTCCGTTGTATATTCCTAGATCTTTAATGCGATTTTTTATAGATATAGTGATTCAAGGAAGAAGCTTTATATATACAAGACATTCGTGCGAAGGCGGGCAAGTTCATGAAATTTGAGAAACTGTGGAGTTTTCGAATCATAAGATCTTGACTATAGTTAAAATACTTATGATGATAAACTTGCAGGCTGATGCCTTTAGATGGACGCTTTAAAAAAAAATCTGATCAAATTTACCAGTTACTATGAATATACATAATACAAGTTAGTAGAATAGTGTTGCAGCCAATAAAAATGTTGGTAATGTTGATGTCATAATATATATTTTACAGTGATAAAATTTATATGTTATAATTTGAATTTAAATATAATGTGTATAGTAACACCGACGGTAGATATTACTTGCATTTTTTTAATAACAGCAAGCCACCTGATGGTAAGTGGTCATCACCTCATTATTATTTGACAATATTGTTGTACATTGTACAAGATCAGTCTCTGAAGACAAAAATTTGTAATTTTAAATAATAGATTTTACCAATGAAAATGCAACAATGGATATTATAACAACAATAGATACATATTTATGTATGTAGGTATATCTAAATTATTACTCTATATAATATTGCATATTTAATTATGTGTATATTGTAATGGCTGTAGTGAAATTTTTGTACGTTTATAATTAACAGTTAGGTACAAATGCATAATGTAGAACATATCCATTTAGTTATAACAATAGATATGTGATGTTGTATCTTGATAGATGTATGAAATAAATACTGTGTTTATGTTCTAATAAAAAAATCATTAATAGGAAAAAATAGTATCTTGTAACCATTAGAAATGATTATAGTAATGTTTATTATATCTAGATCTGCTAGTTTGATTGAGTTTCTATAAGGCATTTGAAAATGTATGTGTCTCTGCCAAAAAGCCTCTGCTAATTGCTTTAGCCATTCAATCAACAGCCTACCCTCTTTTTTAAACGGAGCCATTCAAATAACTAGTTTTTATTTCACATTCAAACCGTGTCCATAAAAATTAGGCCAATGCTTAGAACATATTTAAATTAACCATGTTTGAAACTCGTTAGAAGGTACCACTTAGTAAAGTGGTTAGACTGTTAAGTAATAGCGGCCTCAAGGTATATGTACATGTAATGGTTAACGCACAAACTTTATATTCTAATATTCTTCATGTCAATTCTAGAAATGTTGATCAATTGATAATAGGTATAACCGGTAGATTTTTAAAAACCAATGAAATTACTTTACTAACATTGTCAGAGATTTACTCGTATAACGTTTTAAAAATACATAAATAAGTCTGCCACTTTTTACTTCTGTTTTGGTTTGTTAAATTATGTGCTAATGTAAAATGACAACAGTTTTTTGGTTTTAGGCTGTGTACATGGAAAAATAGAAATAAACAGCACTTACTTGATTTGAGTCTTTTGTTGTAATGTGAACCTTTTTTCCTTAATACCCAGTCGTACGTTAGTTCGTACGTTAAAAATAACAAAATTTAATTATATAAAAGTTTTTTAAATCTTTACATAACAACATTTTCTAGTCATCAAATAAGAAGAAAATTATAACTGAATGGCGCGAAGTTCGTATTTCATACTAGCATAGATTAAAAAGCCAATACAACACAGACTGTAATTGTATGATTATTATGTAAAATCCAATTATTATAATTTGATATTACTAAATAAGAAAAAAGAAATAAAATGATTACTACGTACTTAAATATAAAATTTATGAATAAGTAAGATAAAAGTGTAAATGAGATGATTCATTTGACATTAGGCGTGGGCATTAATGTGACATTTCTAAAACTTGCAACATCAGTTTAGTTTTAGTGATTGATGTGTTGCGGACGGGATGTAGTGAAAGTACATCACATTTAACCATTTTTTGTGCTGTAATTTGTATTGAAAAGAAATATAAATTATATTTTTGTGTCTTGCGAAATGCGCCTTTTGATAGAAGTAGTAAGTGAGTGCCAAATTATTACTATACCAGTGTTATTACGTTGGGAATCTGTGATGAACAACATGTATGGCTGTGCCTATTTAAAGTGATTTTATGAGTGTTCTTTATAAACAACGGGCAGGATGCCGAGAGGTGAGAATAGGCCGAGTGTCCTATTGTCTAGGGAGGAGAACGAACAGGTGTTTAGCCTCATAGGTCCAAAATGTCAGGTGAGTTCTATAAAAAAAATATCCGATGTATGATTCAAACATACAGATTACATATCACGCCCTATCAGCCGATTATCAGTTAGTAGGTATTGATAAAGTAATTTTTGACTTATCATGGCTTCTATTTTTCGTAAAACTACTTATAAGCAAAATAAATATTTTTATTTTTGAAAAAAATTGCATACTAGGTCCGACTTTTTTCGAATGTACATTATTCTAATAATTTTATAACTGAATCAGTAATGCTAATTAGGTTACATCTAAGGTTAATAAAATTAATATAAAGTTTACACTTCTGTGTTATTTTTCTCTCGTTTGCTTAAACTGGATACATATTAATAAGTGCAATTGCCTACAATAAAATTATACACAAAGAAGTTTCAATATCTGTTGGAATTCTATAATCATTTACAACAGTAAATCTTATCTCGTAGAATTCAATGTTTTCCAAAATATTGTCTTATCAATCATTTTATCAATGAAATCAATATGTACCTACATAAAATATTTAAGATTAAATAGCTAACAGATAAAATACCAAAGGCCAAGATTCCAGTAATTATATTTTTTGTTATTCTTAAATCTCCTTTTTTGATAAGTATTATTTTTAAAATGGGCCTTAAGTTCCTTTAAAGACAGCCTTCACTTCACTTCACTTCATTTCTTTAAATAACTTATATCATAAAGATCATAAGACTAAGTAATAAGTTCAGTCTTTACATTGCAGACAATTTACTTAATGAATTTATTCTTAACTAATCATTAATTTTATGATAAGTATGTATCTTAAAAATTTACTTCCTTTCTAAATATCATCGCAATAATAGTTGTCATTTTTCATGTCACTACAATAAAATTGTTAAATAAATAAAATAATATTTATTATACTTATTATATAATACATTATATATCCATTGAAAACTATAAAGATTTTTGCCTAAGTAGCAGAATATCTTTTTAAAAGTACCTTGTTTTAAATATAAGTGAAACCTGAAGGCACAACAAGTTTTTTATAGAAAGTAGACAAAAGTAACACATTAAAATATATTAAACATTCTCAAAATGGAAGTGTTATGTGAACAAGAAACTCTGCATTTGTTTAACGATTGCATAACACTTGTGAATGTTTATTGTTTCTCAGCCACCTTATTATGTAAATAGAGGCTACTTATCCCAAACACTTTTAATAATGCTTTAGACACTAATGCCTGAAATTTGTGTTTGAAGCATTGATAAATTTTTAATTACTTAAGTGTATTTTTTTAATGTTTAAGTTCAAATAATCAAATGTATTTGGTTTTTATATTACTATTATATGCTCCTTAATTGTATACATATGTAATTGGCAATACATATATCTTTATCAATATTATAAAGTTATTTTGTTGTGAGGTTCTTTGAGTTATATTTTGGATCTACATTTTTTTTATTTCTTTTAAGTATTAAATTTACGCAAAATTAATTTCTTAGTTACTTTAAGAAAGTTTCCATAATGATAAGTATTAGCTCATTTTATGATAGTTAAGTATGAGTTAGTATTTTTAGGATTAGGAGTTACTTAATAATTATAAATGTAATTTATTTCAATATCTGGCTCATGTTCTACATATTCATCAAATGATTCTCTGCTCATTGATTAGGTAGGGAACGAAGGAAGTAACATGAAAGTGTTGACATATGTGGATCCAGTTGCTCATATAGACATGTTTATCTATATGTCAAATCAACACACATCACACACACACATGCATACAAATCTTTTTTATACTGTTCAAGTTTCTCTTTGTTTTTTCTTTTCCATCAAGTAATGAAACCTGTTATATTCCATTAACACCCATAAAGATTCTTTAAAAATAAATATTTCTGAATAAAAATAAATTGATAGTTATTTGAAAAACTTGTACTTTTACATGTAACTTAATTTAACAAGTGTAAAAACTTATTGATATCTTTAGATAAAATAAGAAATATTTGCTGGAGCTCTTATCTTGAGTAACAAGAAACTGGAAAATAAAAATAGCAAAGATATATTGTGTTATAAAGATTTATAAATAGATTACTTAAAAAACCTCAGTTGTCATGCTTTTATAGGTACTTGAAATATTTTTTTAGTATGCATACAATTTTATTGGGATTATAATATACAGTGGCACAAATTTGCTTCTATAGTACAAAGTGAACTGAATATTAACTTTTTTCATAATAAAAACAGGCCAAACTGGGCTATAAAAAGTAAATGTGCTTTTTGCATAAAAAAACGTTTTTGTGTTACACAACTTTTCCGTATATAAATCAATATCATATGATATAGTTGAAATTGTTTGTTTGTTGGAGTTTCGAAAACCCTGAAACTATATGATAGCTATTTTTTAAGGAGTGGAATATATTTTATACTACATTGCACTAAAAACGTCCTTGCCGAGTCCCGCAGTTTTTCACGTGTTATTTCCATTCCCGTAACCAAATTGGGATAAAAGGTATTATTTGTAACCCAGTAACCAGGATCCAATAAACCGTCGAATCTATTCCTTTCATGAATTTCACCCAAATCCATACAGTAGTTTTCACTTGAAAGAGCAACAAACATACTTCATACACTTACATAATTTACATCCTCACAAACTTTCGCGTTTATGTTATTATAAGGATGTATTTGTAGCGACCGCTACTAATGCGCTGAATTCCGAATCGTGGCAAGTTCTCAACAGGTGCCTATAACGTCCGGTCAGTCGATGTTTCCACTGGTCGAGGATCCTTCCTTTGGTTCAGAGGAGGGTAACATCCTTCCTTCGTTCTCATATTTAAAATGTTATCATGCCTCATTACAGAGTCTGGCCACAGCGGTAGTCCAGCTCTTTACAACAGAAGGTCCAGGTCACACAGAATGGAAGAAGAAAGACACAGGGGTACTCTGCCTGATAAAGGACAACAGCAAACGATCGTATTTCTTCCGAATATACTGCTTGTATCGGAAGACTATGATATGGGAACATGAGGTCTACATGCAGATAGAGTACAAGAGTCCTAGGCCCTATCTGCATACGTTTGAGGCAGAGGTAAATATGATCCACCGTTAGTGCTTAAAGATATATTGGTAAATGGATTAAAGGGATGTTTTTTAAATAATTTAATATAGAAAAGGCAGCACTTATTTTTATGAACCCTAGTCAAATAACCACCATCTTCACCCATGAACAATCGCAAAGCTAAGTTCCTTACGAATGCGTTGCATTCATGACAAGAGAATAAGGAATAGGACAAAGGAAAAAAGGTAGGGAAAAAATGGCTTCCAGTGCTCCTACTCACCGAACAAAACGCTTTAAATTCTTGTAATAAATGATTAATATTACATATTTATATACCGATATAGTAGCTAAAGTTCAAAACACTGAAAAACTAGACTCACGTTCTTGCTACGGTTTCTTAAATTGCAATTGGTATCGGCCGTTAAGAGTGCACCGAATTTTATTCCGTTACCAGTCTGTTGCGTGACTCCAAAATCGCATTACTGTAGTTTTTTAACATTTATTTTTAGGTACCGTTTAGTCTAACACTAAACTTTAACAACAAAAAGTATTGCACAATTTTTGATAACAGATGATTATGTCTAAGTCTAGTCGTGCTTAAAAATAATGATATGAAAATGTTGTTTGTAGCATATAAAGAGCATAACTCGTTAGCAGCTGAAACGATTTTTATAATTCTTGTAGACTATTCCTTAAAGAACGATAGTTATGCAGAAATAAAAGGGATAGATATACGTACAGCGCGAAAGAAGCCGCGTCGGACCAGTGTGTTTTATATTTAAATAGTACAAGAGAGGACACGAGAGTACTTTTAAAGAAAAAAAAAACACCGTTGCCGGGATTTTTCTCCCTGCCCCTTTTTAAACTAAACATACATGATTTACATAATTTGAAAAAAATTACAGGAGTACATGACGGCATTCAACTTTGCTAACGAAGATGAAGCAAGAGCGCTCAGAAATATTCTCATCGAGAAAATTGAGCTTCGGAAACAAAGGCGGGAAGGTTCGTTGTCTTTACTTTCACTAGACTAGTTCGACCAGCTTAGATTACAAGGGATTAACATTTACGGTCACGTACTAGGAAATATTATACTGTTTGATTATTACGTAACATATTGTAATGAACGCAGTTCTCCTTAGAATTAGATTTATTATTATTATTATGTCTCCATATTACTTAGCAAATTTAATGGGTGGTACAAAAATACTGATAAAATAAATATATCTAACTGATATCTTAAATCTTTTAAAACTTTAAAACTAACAGTTTGAATATATTAAAATTCAAATACATATTCAAACACAAGTCTTCGCGAATCTAAGATATTACGTAATGCGTATATTGAACGCACCGCAAAATTTTCTGTTGAATCGATTAGCGTTTGAATCAGTAACATTGAATTAATATTCATTATACATTATGGCGTCATTATGTAAT
>JADANM010001663.1:2013992-2032042 GCA_026213755.1 Eurema hecabe | reverse complement strand
CTTGATTTATTATTATTATTATATCGATATCCAATTTTTAGTTATAAGTCTGCATTTGTTAAAATACTAGAACAATCGACGCCTCAATTCTAAATAAATATTACATAACTGGTGCAGTATAACTGTAATAATAAAAAACACATGAAATGTGACTTTTCCCGCCCAAACTTACATTCTAATCCTGACATCTTTAATTTTGAAACATTACTATAAGGCATAATAATAAGTATCTATCTTTTACTAATTAAGTATTTTCAAAAATATTATTTTATTAAAGTATTAGCTTGCTATTTTAATTTGTGTATATTATGACTGAAAAAAAAAATTGGTGATATAGCAAAAATAGTAATTTATACTTACAATTACACTTGAAGATATAAGCATGTATTGAATTCTAAAATTTACCCGCGTACTTCCCGGAATGTGAGCTATCCTATCTTTTAAGTTAAGATCAAAACTGCACACGGTGTGCAAATTCAATTTTAAATCAGTTCAATAGTTTAGGAGTCAATCGCGGACAAACAACGTGACAAGTAATTTATATATTATATTAAGAAGATTACATCATTTCTCTATGATCTATGCTATATTTAAATATTATTCAACTTTTCCGAGGCATATTCGAAAAATTGAATTTGAATTGGTTCCTTCCCCAATAAAATTTTTAGTACTTTAAGAGAAAAATCTATATGAAAACAATTTTTTGTAGGAAATAAATAGTTTTTGTTTTACCAATATATAATGGTAACTATTAGGCGTGATAAATGCATTATTGGCTATATATTTGGCTTGTATGTCATTAGCCGTAGTATTATGGAAATTTTGGATTTACACATTGAAAGTTTTTGCCTACATGTGTGGGGTTCACGATAGTATATCGAATGTTAAATCACAGTATAGGATAAACTAAGTCCTTTTCTTGTATTTTTGTCCGTCCCCTTCCCCTATACTTAAATCTTTTTATCTAAGAAACGTTTTTTGTGCAGTATTTTTATTTATAGCGTGGTTTTCGATGATTTGTAGGTATTTGAAGCCGGCGCGTATTGTTAGTACGGTATCAAGTATTTTAGTAGTTTAATAAAATGGAACGAAATTTTTAAAAAGAGTATCAATCGCTTATATCTTCAAATGTGAAAAATGTTTCGCGAGTCTTAGGTATACCTCTTGTGATCGCTACTAAGTCTACAGTCTTCATAGAATTTGTTATTTAGTCACTATTCTGGGTACTTTTTAGGAAGCGTGGATGGGGTGATGTTATGTTCAATTGTGGAAATATTTATCCGATTTAATTTCTAGTTAACGCGATATATATGAAATTGCAACGTTTCATTCGCATATAGTATATACATATTATGTTATTCTTCTATGTCTAATTGCGTTAAAAGATGGCTCCAAGTTCTTGTTCATTTTTTAGTATTATTGAAATTTTAGTATTATTTTAAACTTTCGTAGTTAGTTCGGAAATAGTGTTGAATAAATGAAAATTAAATAGAGACTTGTTGTCAAAAATCCCTAGACAGAATTGGAGCCAAAGTATTGTTTATTAAATAATGTAATATTCTTTATCGTTAACCGACTTATACCTACGTTGGTGTACAAATAGATATTGTATGACAAGTATATACGAAATTTACCAATCACAAGGCGTTAAGTGCTATTACTTAGTGTATCGAGTCATGGTTAATGGAATGCATCGTATTGCATATTGGAGAAACATATTTTTGTAAATTAGTTTTGTATGGCCGGCACAGTTCCGGCGGTGACTAACTTAGTATTGTTATATTCCAGCTGTAACACTTCGTTGACTTAATAAATTATTAATAAATACAACTATTGTTTTATTTCACAGCCATTTGACGAAAAACATACCGTACCGTATCATTGTCTGTTTGTTTTTAAGTCGTGAGGTTTCTTCTAAAATTAATTAGACCTTTGATATTTTAAATTAAAAGAACGAATTAAGTTCCTATACTGACATCAGGAAATGGTATTAGAGCCTTAAAACAAAGCTTCCATTATATCTTGTATTTTATATTTGTGTGTCATAAAATCAAGCCATCACTATTTTATCATTATAATACAACAATGAATTTTTAAAGTAAGGTGAAAATAAAATACTGAAATTAATACAAAAGATTTATTTCAAATTATACATTGATTTCCAAATACCTAACAGAAAAAAAAACAGCTACCAGCTACATAAAAATATATTGAAAACGGTTTTTTTATTCAACATACTTTTATACTCTATTGGAGTAAACGTGAAAATAAATTTGACTTCACAAAAAAAATCAATTATATTTTTTCTGACCTATCACTCTATACAGCTAAACCTATTGGTACATAAGAATACTTATAACATATAAGCCAATCATGATTGATACATTAAATTATATACAAGTAAATTAAAATTACGCACCGCAGTCAAAAACATTTTGTTGTAACTAATCTACAAATATAATTAGAGTTTAAAAAACCTTTAAACCAAATTATTTATAGAATCTGTATTTATTAATAATAATCTACACGTGTCCGAAATATCTTCAATATTTTTTAATCATTTCTACTTGCAAGTTTTGGAGCCCGTTATATAATAAATTATAATCAGATACCGCGTGCGGGCTAAATTCTTTTTTAAGATAAGTTTTTCTTATATTAGTGCATTCTTTACTACCTTTGGTTAGCAGTACAACTAACATAGTAATCTACATATATAGTCACTTCTCTTACAATAATTTGGAATGAACCAGTAAACGACTCTATAATTTTTTTTGACCTATTCATTTTTACCCGACTGCCAAAGAGGGTAATGTTTTTCGAGTGTATGTAAGTATGTATGTCTGTTCCTTTGTGACCTCCTGTAGCCTAAACGGCTTGATGGATTTTGATGTATGAGGTATCGTTAGATTTGTCTTGATTACGGGAGTGTCATAGGATACATTTTATCCTAAAAGTCCCACGGGATAAAGACATAATTACTCTTTTTTTAGTGTGCAGTCGGGTATTTTGTTTTTTTAATAATAATTACTTGTACAATTCTTTGAAAGCTACAGAAAACAACAAAAATCTATTCGAACTCAAAAAATGTGGCTATATGTACAAGAAATGAACATTGTATGATGTGTTATTGTTATAAAGTAATACTTAACTCTAATCAATGATCTATCAATTCGGAACTTAAGATAATCAGAATATAAAGATCACATTTATGGCAAATATTTACAAAATGGCAGCTTTATAGCCGGCGATGAAATTACATAATGATTTGTACAACATTTTTATTCATTTTAATAAAACCTTTATCATGAGATTTATACTCAATGCTTAATAACCTTTTTCCGATTGTTAGAGGAATGTGAGGATAATTCAGCAATTGAAATCTCCATTATTTGCTAAAAATGTTTAGAAATGACTAGTGACAAGTCTTCAAATTTTTAAATTTTTTCATTCTTTCATAATGCAGTTTTCCTAAATTCTGAAGCACATTCTTAATAACATTGTGTAAATTAATCAGGTATTTTACATTATACCTACATATTAATTACTTCCCTCCAATTTTAACTGTCGCCAGAGAAACATTGGGTATTAAGTCTGTTGGATACTTTTTGCTCTATAATCTATGATCATTACCCTAATCATTTTACTTATTCTACAAATATATATACAAAATTGCCTCTTCCAATTTCCTCTACCTAAATGCAACTGACCTTAATATAATTGAGTTTTATAAATCTAAGCCACTTCTTGAAAATAAGTACCTTTATAACGCCCCAATTAAACAAAATATATCATGATATTGTGGAAGTATCAAATGATTTCTCGTTACATTTAAAAGTTAATCATCATCTATTGTAATGACAGCTCCATTATTTTCAAAGCCCACTGAATCGTCATCAGTCAGTTCGACCACACTACCCTGTTTGCTTTCGACATCTTCAGCTACCTTGCTTTGATACAGCGAAAGAACATCGGATATGATGGGCGCGTGAGCCATCTCATGTATAGTACTCTCCGCCGTGTCCGCTGAATTCTGACTATCCTCATTCTGAGGAAGTTCGCTGTTGGCATTTACATCACCGTTTTCTTCACCTTCGTCCTCGTTCTCGTATCCGTAAAACTTTTCATCATCCTTCTCGTCAACGGGCACGTAAGAGTTGATGAGCGCGGGAAGGTTCGCGTCGCACGTGAATACTTTCGATTCTTCACCGTCTTCTTTATCGCACTGGTGTTGCGAAAACAATTTTGAAGAAGTAAAATATTTTTGACACTGTAGACATTGATTCTGCAGGTGGGCTCTGTAATGATTGTGGAGATTCGGAAAGTCTTCTTTACAAACGACGCATTGCTCGGGTTTTATCGTCGCCCGATAGTGCATTTTCTTATTGGATTTATGAACGTTTTTCATGTGGCGCATGAACGGCCCGTATTTAATGAACGTCTCGCGGCATATTCGACACCGAAGTGGCCGTTTCTTGTATTTGCTGCTCCGATGTGAAAACGCGTGTATATTAAAAGCATCGATCGTCTTGAACTTAAGAACACAAAAGCGACACGAAATAGAGCCGGATCCTTTATGCAGAAGTTCGTGCATTTTCTTAGTCTTGTAGGTAACCGGTTTGAAACAAAATCGACACTCTTCATATTTCGGTCGAATATCGTTTTGCGAGTTCTCCGCGACCTCATCGTCACTGTCGATGTGACAAATATGGTTATCGTAATCGGCTCGTGAAAAGAAGTACTCCCCACATTTTTTGCATCTGTTCTCTTCGTGGTAAGCGAGGTGTCGCTGGAGGTTGTAGAAGATTTTATTACAGATATTGCACTTTTCTTCAATGATCTCCTTCGGCAGGACGACCCACTCCTTGTCGTCTCCGTGTACGTCTCGCATGTGGTAAATGAACTCTCGAAACGGCACGAAGGTTTCATCACAGTGTTCGCACTTGGTCGGATTATCGACATTCAGTTGGGCGAAATGATGATTTTTATGTTTTCTATATGTAGTCATGGTGTTAAATTTTCTATTACAATACAAACATCCATAATAGCCCAGCGTTCGGTGATAGAGCTTGTGGGATGCCAAGTGAAACTCATTTTCGAATACTCGGAAACAATAATCGCACACTATTTCCTTCTTACTTTCTGAAGCTTCTTTGAATGATTTTATTCCGTGCTGAGTCCGCAGATGGCAGTCCAACTTCACTTGCACATGGAACGCCTTATAACAAATATGGCACTTCACACGTTTCGGATAGACTTCGGTATTACCGAGTAGTTGCCTCTTTTCGCAACTGAAAGACAAATGACCTTCTAGGAATCGCAGCGTGCTGAAGTATTCGAAACAATAGTTGCACCGGAGTGAATTGTGGTAGTCTATGTGTCTCTCAAAGTTGCCTTTCGAAGCTAAAACTTTGTAGCAGACCGAGCATTGGAACTCTTTGAGCGGTCCATCGAAATCTTGTTTATTTCGATCCGCAATCCACGTCTCCTCTATTTTGTGAACGTCTCGCAAATGGTAATGCAGATCGTACCCGCGGGTGAAGGTTTCATCGCAATGTTCGCATTTCAGTGGCGTATCGATGTACTTTTGTGTCAAATGACCTTTGATATGAATTCGGTGGTTCTTCAAAGACATGGAGGTTTTCTTACAGAATTTACATTTATACAGCTCCGGCTTGCGCAGGTGAGCTTCTTCGTGGTGCTGCAACCTTCGCTCGTCTAGGAACACTTTGGCACACAGCTTGCACGGGTAGTACTTGGGCGCAGGAGCATCCGGATCTTGCTTAATCATTTTGCTTTCGGGATGTGTCTTACGCAAATGCCGAATGAGCTTCACCAAGTCAGGGTAATACCTTGTACAAATCGGACATTTCACTTTATTCTTTCTGAGCCTCTCGATGCGTTTTTTATGAGATTGATGATCGAAGTTATGGCCTTTAACATGTCTTTTGAAATATTCCTCTGCAATGTAACCCTTTCCACAAATGTGGCATTTGAAAGGTCCATTTTCGTCCTCGTAATGAGTGCGATTGTGCAGTTCCAGACGTTTCTTGTTTGTGAACTGAAGATTGCATATCTCACACTCGTATCGGGCGCCGTACAAAAGAGTTTTAGAATTGTGCCAGCCCATGTGGTGCTTCAAATTCGATTCAGAGTCACAAACTTTTCCGCAAATTTTACAAGTGTGTGTTCCGTCGAATAACGTTTTATCGGCAGTGGTTGGTATAGCTGAACCTATAACAGTATTATTTGCAGATTCTCCGCGCTTAAAGTGAATGGCCATGTGCGAGAGGTAAACTTTTCTATACTGAAAGACTCTTTTACAAATCGCACATTCGTAGTCTTTGTTTTGGAACCGTGTTTGCTGATGATACTTCATGTGCGCCTGTGCGGCTCGGAGATGTTTGCTTTTCCGGTTACAAATGGGACACGTCAGGTGCTTGGGATCGAGATTAGTATCGTGGTAGTGTTGGCGCATGTGCAACTTGTAGTGGCAGTTAAATCTAAACGTCTGTAACAAAATGCTCCGGTTTAATTTTAATTTATTAAAAAGATAAATTAAATAAATGAAAAATTCAAACTCAACTTACCTCATTGCAAACAAAACATTCTAGTTTCTTCTCCATATTGTTACCGACATTTGTATGCCAATTCATATGCCTCTTTAACGAAATTAGTGTCGGCATAACTTTGCCGCAAGTGGGGCAAGTGAACGCGTTGAAAGTCCCGTCGCCGGCGGAAGCCTCTCCAAAGTCGCTGTGACTCTGGACAAAGTCCAGGGGCTCCGCTTTGGTCACAACGACTTCACAAAAATCCGCCAAGTCCGCGGGAATCGTCACCTTGGGCGCTTGTTGCTTCATCTGCAGCCGGTGAACTATCTTGATGTGGTTGGCGAGCGCGCTGCAGCTCTTGAACTGCTGCTCGCACTCGATACACGTGTACAGGTTCCGCGGCTTCATGTTCGCCGTGATGTGCTTCTGATTGTGCTCGTTTATCATGCTCACTTTCATCTCAATGTCACATATGAGACAGCGAACCGTGCAGTCTTTCAAATTTATCTTCGCCCTTTTTGTCCCTGAGGTCATGTGGTGTTTAATCCTCTTGTGCTGAATTAACAAGCGTTTATATGAAAATTGACGTTCACAAATGTCACATGTGTTGTCTTCTTCTTCGCCGTGACTGGATTCAAAATCGGACTGGTTCAAGTTGTCCTCTTGTATGGTTTCACTCAATAGATCGGACGTTTCTCCGTCTGGTGGTTCCATTTTTATGCTTGAATTTGTATCTTGGTCATGTTTTGCCTCGTGGGTTGCTAAAGCTTTTTTATATTTAAATCCTTTACCACAAATTGAACATTTATATGGGCCCGATGAGATTGAAGAATTGTATTCGGAATGTACAGATGCTGAATCATCTAACGTACTTGCCCTAAAAAATCACAATAATTAGTAACGTAAATATGAATTAAATTTACAATCATTTAAAAGAATATACTTACCGAGATTCTTCATCACCGCCATCGATTCCATCCTCCGCATTACTTATATGGGCTGCCAAATGATTTATGAGCTCCTCCTGGGTTGTAAATCGAAGAAAACAAAAGCGACATATGTTTTCGTTAGAGGTTGTCTCATCTTGTTTTATATTAGTAGTTGTTACTGGAAAAAAATGGCATTTCACGTGCAAAAAGTAGCTGGCCTTTTTCATCAACGCCTTATTGCATACGGTGCACACAAATGTAAGGGCATCATCTCGTTTGGGACAAACTCTAAAATGAGCGGAATGTGAATAGTAATCGTAAAAAGGTTTACGACAATAGAAACATGGAACAACTATTTTGCCATTCTCCGATTGTAAGGCAGGACTTTCTCTTTTGAGAACAGCGGCATGAACTACTCTCATATGTTTTTCCAAATTCTCAATCGTTTTAAACTTTGTGCTACACATTTTACAATCTATTTTATTTTGATTTGTCAAACCATCAATAGGCTCTAACGCTATTTTAAGCTGTTTATCGATTTCGATTTTCCCGCACAAATCAACATGCCTCTTCAGCATTATATTCAATTTAAATGTTTTGCCGCATTTTCCACATTTCAAATTGTCTTCAACATCGTGAGCATCTGCCAATTTGATTTCTGGCTGGAACGGAGTACCTGGTGGGCTCGATTGTTGTTCTGCAAGTTTTCTAGCCTGAGCCTTTTTTTGTTTACTGTGACTTTTTTTGTGAGCATTCATACTGATGTAACTCTTGAAAGCTTTGGAACAAATATCGCATTTAAATTCAACAGGCTCGTCAGAATCTGTTCCACCATCTAAAAACGGGCTGGGCTGGAAAGAACTGCTGTCGTCAAAATCGGAATCAGAGTTGTCTACAGGCATTTTTCGTTTCCTTTGAGTTTTTCGCAGTTCTTCAACCCGTTTAGAAGTGCCAGGTGTAGTGTATTCGTGTGACAGACTACTATTTGATACATTATCGATGCTCTCCGTACTTCTTTTGCGCACTCTATTGGTTGGAGTTACTTTACTTTCAAAAGTTGATGCCGGTTTTGATGCATCAGTTGAAAAAGCAGAGTCGCTGCTTTGGCGAGTAGGTGGCGGTGGCGTTGGAGCACTAAAACCTGTAACATTGTAATGTCTCAATAAATTTTATTGACAAAAATTTAAAGTTATAGCTCCACATCAAAGAATAACTACAAATTTTTAAGAAGTTCGCTGAATACAGTCAAAGTACTACCTGGCGGTGGCACATAATTACGGCGCAGCTCTTGATCCGACCTTTCGCATTGTTGTTTAAAGATATGGGAACTGCTTAATTTTTGAATACATTCACTGCAAATTTTGTCAGGCAGTCCGTCACCTTCTTGTATCTAAAAGGAGTGGAAACATCAAGTATCAACAAACTCTTAAATTCATTATCCAATATTCTGATGAAACTTAATAATTTTCTGAATATAACCAATTCAGAAAATTACTGTATCTATTAAAATCTACCATCAATAGTAAATTTAGGATTCAATTATAGAAATGATTATTAATTATTAATTCATTATTAATTGATCTATATATAAAAAGATATATTTTGCAACAAAAGGTATCATAAGCTAAAATGTTTGTAAGCAATGAAATTGAAAAAAAGAAAATATTTGCAACAGAAGACATTGTAAGTAAAAAAGTTTACAACAGAAGAAATTGTAAGTGAAAGTTGTAAGAATAAATTTAATATAATATAATAAATAGAAGTTAAGTACAAAGTTAGAAACGGATTTAACCATAAGTAGAAAACTTTGCAACATTTGAAAGTGTAGAAAGTCTTAAATGAAAATATTTGCAAGAAAAGTTATCACAAGTAAAGAGTTTAGATCTGAGTGTCACTCCAAGATTTGAATTTATCAGAAATGGTGCTTTACTAAAAGCATTATTTCTTAAATAAAATCTATCACACCATACAAATTCAAATTACAGTTCCAATATAAAATTAAATTATGTAACATATATTGAAAATGTTATAAATTAAACATTATAAAATTTAAAATTAGTTCCAGTAACCACTAGATCTAATGTTAAACTTAGTGTTGGTGCTTCAATGTTCCTTATTATTTCACCCAAAAACTATGGAAAGGATTTGTGTAATGCTGGTAGAGAAAATAATACAAATTTAGCTACTAGGTGCTATTGGTATTGTTCACATAGTATCGAATTTGTAGAATGTTGTAAGAGTAATGAACTGTAAATTCATTCATATATTTCAATCTTGTATAGTATTTATTAAAATTTCTCTTTTCAAACATTTTTTTAATTACTGAAACTGCATATTTAACAATACTATTATATTAATATTTAAAACTACATATGAAACATAATTTTAAGGAAAGCTAAGAACTCAAAATAAATGTCCAAGATCTTAACAAGATAAACACGGAAAGATGAAATTTGATAAATTTAATGAAGTTAATATAAATCTACATTTATTAGACGGAGACGACAGCCCCGATAAAGAATGTACAGTTTCTGATGGTCCTAGTGAAAGATAAAATCGACATTCTTTGAAATATGATCGAGTAATTATGGTATGTATGGAATGAAACAAAATGGTCGTCTTGGTTTCGTATTACTAAAAGATCTAGTTAACTATTATGTTTCGTCGTACTTTGACTCGCGCGCATTCCATAACCATCTCCGCGAGTTGCAGATTGTTGTCCACCGTGAAGATGGAATAGAAGTCCCCGAGCTTGAGACAGAGTCTGCATTTTCCCAGCTTGAGTGCCATATTGATTTGTTCAGAATCAACTTCATTTCAATCCAACATTTTATTTACTGTTGTAGAGCTTTATTTAGTCTAACACATCTTTATATTTACACACAACACACCATTATTGAGATTCATTTATGCACTTAGACTAATTACAATGCTAACATTACAAAAAATCGCAAAAATTACTCTTGCCGGTAAACTCTAGTCACAAATCGCACGGCAATAATATATCAGATATCTCAGTTCTCACTTCTCAGTTCTCACTCACTCTCACAGCTCACTCCTCACCCAAGCCACAGTTTCACAAAATCAAACACTACATAAATTGACAGTTGTGACAGCACTGCTATCCTCACTTTAACCTGATGATGAATTATGTTTTACTTTTAATACCTCATTAAATTACAATTATTAATAATATCCGATACTTTTGAACGTTAAGATAATTATTATTAATATAAGTGTTTTATTGTGTGTGAATTTATTTGACATTTCACATTGTCAATAATTGACATATCGGTATTTTGACTATTTTGTGAATAGAATAGAACTATGTTATTGTTGTTGTTCAAATTCAATTTCGAACTTTCAGTGCAACGTTTCTACGCTTAATACTGGTCCTATGTATATGCATAAACTAACTGTGTATCGTAATTACAATAACCGATAGCGCAAATTTCATTCACAAACACTTAACAGCAAGGATGTCGGGAACCCAAATAACAGATGCGCGTAAATACATTGATTATGCACGCCAGCTATCTTCCACCGAAAGTTATACAAAATCTTTTGACATGTATCTTATTGCATTTGAGAAGAATCCTGATTTGAAAAATTTCTACGAACCTGAGTTCCGCGTTGTGGTCAATAAACTCAATGAAATGTTAGCTTCTGCAGATAAAATTGACGACATATTTTGTAACTTTTCACGGGCCATATTTTTATTTCCTGGGAACATGCACCTGTTGAATGAGGTCGGAAAATATTTATACAAGTTCGGTTTTTATTCAGAAGCTTGGTTTCAGTTTCAAAAAGCCCTTAAAGTCGACGCCGGCTTCGTGAATGCTGAAAAGAATTTAAATTCGGTTAAAAACTTGCTAGTTGAACGCTGGCATTTTCGAATGCTAAATGATAAAATAAGAAATGAAGTTTATCGCGCTGCTATTCGTGAAACAATATCTCCCGGAAAGGACACTGTACTCGATCTTGGCTCTGGTACAGGTCTCCTTTCTTTGTATGCGAGTGAATGCGAGCCTAAGTTCATTACAGCTTGTGATAGTTCTGAAGTCATGGCTAATATATCTAATGCAGTTTTAAATGACAACTCCGTAAAAAATGAATTTAGCGTTGTTAATAAGACATCAACTTCTTTAAACCACTTTGATATTGGTGGAAAGCTCAATGTACTTGTCACTGAGTTGTTTGATGCTGGTCTGTTTGGAGAACATATATTAACAACCCTGTCTCATGCTTGGGAACATTTGCTTCAAGAAGATGCTAAAGTGTTGCCTTCCCATGCTGAATTCTTTGTTATGGGCATTGAATGCAATGAATTACTCTTAAAGTATCAGTTGTCCCAAACAACAAAGCATATATTAAACATTCCATCAATGAATGTCCACATTATACAGCTTGATGAAACATATGATTGTGATGATCTTAATTTATATAAAACATTAAAATACATCACTGAACCTAAATGTATAATTAAAGTTGATTTCAATGATATTAATAGTATTGAAGATAAGCTTAAAAATTCTGAACCCTATGTTGACCAATTAGCAGTTAAACAAAGTGGTGTTCTTACTAATGTTATAGGATGGTTTAATTTACATTTGACAGAAAATCATATGATAACAACAAATCCATTATCTCAAGACAGAGCTACTGCTTGGCAACAAGCCATATTTTTTGATCATCTACCAAAAAGAGTTAATGAAGATGACAGATTTCTATGTAAATTGACATTGCAATCTGGTAAAGTTGCTCTTATACCAGAGTGCAATATAACGGTCACAAGGATATCTCTTGAGGTGCTAAGGTTCTTAAATGATGTAGAATACTTGAACAAAATAATGAGTTGCTTGGGTCTAGCTTGTGTCTATCTAGGGCAAATGGCAGAAATGTATGACATGTGTATTGTAGATTTATGTCCCTTTCCAATGTTTGGTCTTCAGATGTTGAAGAGAGGTGTTAAGTCCCTTGTGTGCTGTGCCAAAACTGAACAAGACAAAGTATTCTTTAATGAGGTTTTTAGAGCAAATGGTGTGGACATAGCCAAAGTCACATATTTAATTGGAGACACATGGGACAAAGACAGTTTTAGGGAGCAAAAGTACCATGCTGTATTCTGTAACATATTGGATGTTGTTGGTGATATAGATTTGCGTTACAAAGATATCGGTCAATATTTAATGCAAACTCATCTCCACCCTGGTGGACTTTATTTACCTTCAAAAATGAATCTTATGTCTCAAATTGCTAAGTGTGATTGGTTGGATTCAAACAATCGGGTAAATGACGAAAACTGTAGCAACTTTAAAATAGCAGCACACATTAACAAGTACCAAGCATCACAAAATTTTTGTCTTGATTATTCACTTTTACAATATACCCCATTGTCAGATCCAATAGACTTGGGAGACTGTGTTAATATGAATTCAGATGTGATAAATGTTGCAATAACAAACACTGATGATGCTAATTGCATTTTATGTTGGTATAATATAGAGCTGATGGAGAAAATGGGTGTTATATCTACTAAAAGGCCTAATAGTTTTATCGATGGCACAGCATTTTTGGCAGACCCTCCCATACTAATGAAGAAGGGAGATATTGCAAATATTTTACACTGTGTTGACACTGATGGCTCATTCAAGTTGATGCTGGATAAAGAAGCTACCTAAATATTACCTAGTATAAGTATAATACAAATGCTAGTCATATTTGTAATTTCGTACAATCAAAAAGCTATGTATGCAGCCCTACATCTATCAAAATATTACCCATTTAAATTTGGTGTAAAATGTTATTTGGGTTCTAAATCCAGTTAAGTTTTTAAATTAATTGCTTATTGTGTATACATATTGTGATTTAGGATCTGTAGTCTATGTGAAAATTATTAAATACCTATAAAGGCATATTTAAAAGAAATAACTCATTTATTCTTCATGTTTATGTGTCTGTTATAGATTTGTAAATCTATGTTAACTTGCTTCCAGTCAGTATACCACCTATTTAAGGGAAATTTATAGTGATATTTACAATGTATTAAGTGTTGAAAATAAAGAATTTTATCAAAATTATCTGTGTGTTATATTTAAATACATAAAACGACTATTCAAGTGTATCCTTATCTTACCTTTCCAGATCTATTTCATAGTAGTATGTCAATAAATTAAAAATACATTTGAAAAAAATTCATTTATTTCTCACACCAATCTCGAAGAAACATTCGTACATTACATATACAGCTTCTTATACATATCAGTATAATAAATCACAATGTGAGCGACTTCATCAGTCTGTCATCAAGTAACAATTATGTGGGTAGTTTTAAAATTATTTTTATTATTGCTTGCTATTAAAATATAAACTGTTTATAATCACAGTTTGTGTTCATGGTAATGATTTTTTTGTTGAAGAAATTTAGATATTGAATATTTTGGAATTGAGTACACTATAGGTTTAGTTAAACTAATCAAGGGACGATTTTTCTTCCGCTTCCTTCGCCTCAGCTAACACAGCTCTTGCTTGCTCTAGAGCTTTCCTGTAAATATACACAGACACATGTAAGAAACTTAATCTTAAAAAAAATAATCGTTTTTTTTCGATTTCTTTCATGTTATTTTACAAAATAATAATTACTTATGCTTTCTAAAAAAATATTGAACATTGAATTGTTATGTAACGCAATTTGGGAGTGGTGAGTGGTGAGTATGGTAAATTACAATTTATTTAAACAAAACCATTACATCTTTTTTCAAATTAAAAATAATAGCTATTATGCAATGAGGTCCTTTAAACTTGTGTGAATTTTCATTTATATCAATCAAATCAATCTGTTATCAATCTTTTTATTAACGATAAAGAGTTAAAAAAATGTAATTATTACTTTCTAAAGTCATGGTCACAACTCACAATAATTATCAAACTATGTATATACTACTATGACTCGCTCCTTTAATTTAAAAGAGAAATCTATCGGTATAATATGGTGACTCACAAGTGCAGCGGGTTGTCAGACTGTAAGCGCGTGAGAGCGAGCGTGGCGAGGCGCGCGATGCGGCGCAGCGCGTGCGCACGCAGCGGCCCGGAGCGCGGCAGCGTGCGCGCCAGGGCCGCCGCCGCGCCGCTCATCTGCGGGCCCGGCGCCGCGCCCGCGCCCATACACAGCGTGTCTGTAATACAATCATTATATAATAATTGTACGAGTAAGTAGGTTAATCGTACACCAAAGCCCTGGCGTCAGTGGATCGCGCAATATATATCATGAGCATTGACATCGAAGTTCAACATAACATCGTATAGTGTATATAACCAATAAATCATCAGAACTAGCATCATCCTTTTCTTCGACGTCAAAGTGTAGTTGCTACCAAGAGCCGCTACAATAATAATTAGTACACAGTCTGTCTGCAATCTCTCCTTGGGAGATACCTATGTCCAGCAGTGGATAGCCCATAGGCTGATTTACTCTGTGAACCTCTTAAATGTGTAATACAATAAAAGTGACCTTATAGTGATAAATTCCTACCTTATATTTGGTAACAGTTAATATTAAACTAGTTACAGTTTAAGAAGACACATAATACCAGGCTCCTAAAATGCAGTTTGTTGTATTGAGAGCCTGTGTAATTTTATTTTTTGTATAACCCTTTTTTGTAGAATATTTATTATAATTATTATGTAACAGTTTGCAACCAGTAAAAAATATAAGGCTTGTACAGACCGATGAGCGCGAGCGCGAGGCGGTGCGCGTGCAGCGGCGGCGGCGCGCACAGGCTGAGCGCGGCGCGCAGCAGCCGCACGCCGGCGCCCGCGCAGCGCCGCCAGAACACCCCGCCCGCGCCCTCCACCACGCTGCACACACACAGCTTGCTTTATTTACAATATTGCAACATCATATTATCTTGCCTGGAGGAAATTGCTATAGGGCGTCAGATAAACTGCTGGCGTTTTTCAATGATCTGGGGTGGATCGAATGAGATGCCCACCCTCATGCAAAAACCTCGCCTTGACGTGGATTTGAGGATATGCAATGCCATAGGGCTACAGATTAAATATTTGTAGTTGACTCTAGTAAGTTGACTGTAGTAAGGAATTTATAAATACAAACTAGCCGCGATCAAAGTATTCAGTGTAATGAATAGCCCCAGGCAGGCAAGCCCCACTATTTTATAGTTAAAAATTATTTAATTAAATCTACAGGATTAAATGGTAAGGTAGCATAGAAGCGATACACTCTAAGATTTTACTTTAACATTCTAATAGTTTATTATGCTGAGACGATTCTGTCAAATCGAATAAATAGCATTTCACTAAAAAAAACAATACAATTTATTATTTGTTCCTTTTTTTTAACTTGACAAATGAGAAGATCCAATCATGTATATATATATCATTATAATTTTAGTTAGTCAAAGTCAAAGTTAGTAAAGCAATACAGACTGCGGTGGCAAGGCAGGCAGGAACACATCAGCGCTGAGCGAGCTGGCCAGCCGGCTGCTGACTGCTGCAGCGAGCTTCTCCAGCGAGCTGGCTCCGGGGATCTCAGCCGCTTTCAGCAGAATGCCCCGCAGCCGCAGACACGCGCGCACCGACATCGGGTCCCAGGCGGTCTCCACCAGTTCTGCGAACAGAAATTTACGGTCAATTTTGGATTTTTTTAATGATATATGTTCATTGCAGAGATATTAAGTTGTAATGTTGGTTACACAAGTTTGTAAAAAAAAATTGATCTTCAAGATTTTAGAACTATATTTAAACTTATTTAAACAAACATAATCAAAACACATTAATAAAATGTTACGTATTACAAAATTTTATTAGATATTAAGCTTAATCTTAATTCTAACTTTAGTTACCTTAATGCCATGTAACGAAAGAAAATGTTATGTAACGGTTTGTTTAAATAAATTGTAACGCACCATATAAACCTCCCCCCCAAATAGTGTTACCTAATCCTAAAACAAACCCCTTAAACATTTCAAAATCAAGATTTTATCATAATCACTACAACATTAATTTAAGTCACTTTCTGCTTCCTTACACACTATTTAAAAAAAATTTTATGGCTATATAGTGATCTGAAATAGTTTAAGATTCATAAATGACTGGCGTAGTGACAGAAAAATAAATCAATTACATACATACGGTTAGGCCTTACTAAACGCGTGTTACCTGTAATCTTGGGCAGTACGACCTTATCTAGGATGGTGGGCACCAGCATCAGGTCCACGTCGTCGCGCACGCTGTCCTCGCTGACGGCCGGCACATCCTCTTCATCATCAGAACCCTCGGAGTCGTCGCTGCCCTTCTCTGAGCGGACGCCGTACATCGCCAGGCATCTGAATTTTTTTGTTGATTGAATACACACGGTTTTATCAATACGGGGTGGATATACTGAGATAGCATGTGTAATCTACCTATGCAAACTTCAGCAAAATCGATTCATAAGTTTTTGCATGTTTATAGTAATAGTAGGAATTATTAGTTTTTAAAATGTTTTTAGTTTTGTTTTGTATCAATACTGGTATAAAATAAAATCCTTTGTGTCAGCCTAGGACCTAATCTACCTGTAAACAAACTTATAATAGGATCTATTACTATTAAAAGGTTGTACTATTAATAATAAAAAAATATTAAAGGACTAAACTAAATCATTAACTATGAAAAAATATAAAACAGTGATATCATACTCACTTGTACCAGTCCATTTTCTCATAATCTTCATTGTCTTCGTCAGCCAATGGATTCCAAAGTATCAACTGGAATGATATAAAACAATTTTAATTATAAGATTTGACATGAGATACAGTAACAACGAATAGCATACTACGGAACTAGGGAAAGGGTACTTTTACTGAAAAAATAATACGTACATTGAATAATATGTACATTTAATAATTTTAATATAATTTATCAATTTGCTACGTCTCGTGGTAAATTAATCAACTAACGAATTTCCATTCATAAGGTTCTAAATGGTTCGCCAATCACAGAAAAGCTTTTAATTTTACGCTTTTTTAAAATACGGAATATAACACACTGCTCTCTGATTGGTTGATGTTGACAGTTACTCAGCCGATCAGAGCGCACATGACGTTTGTTTATTGCTTACTTATTATTTTACGCGTAAGTTCGGTAAATTGATAAATTTGCGAAAATGTGGCCGTAAAATAATACAATTTATCTGTCATTTAGAATCCTACGAAGGTTTATAAATTTCCTAGGAAATTTATAAATTTGCTGTTCTTGTTATTTTCCGGTGACATATATATAGGTCTTTAACACATAGTAATATTACTAGCGACCCGCCCCGGCTTTGCTCGGGTATATTATGCATTATATAATAAATTAAGATGTCAACTATGCTATCTCTCAAGTTGGATCGAACTACACAAGGTGTGCGAATTTTATTATAATCGGTTAAGTGGTTTAGGAGTCTATTGAGGACAAACATTGTGCCACGAGATTTATATATAGTAGATAGGCTTAGATAGGGACAAAGAGTAGAATGTTATATAGTAGACCCGCACACGCGCGTGTAGTGTGTGTCGTACCTGGTGCCGCACGT
>JADANM010001663.1:1978635-2008345 GCA_026213755.1 Eurema hecabe | reverse complement strand
AGGAAAAAATAATTATTACTTATAATACCTATGTTCTCAACTGATTTTTAGTCTGTTATATTGGCCAACTGTCAATGTCAATATAAAGTTATCATTCTTAATTGTCCCAAGCGCACAGGGTCTGTGCGTTTTGTGTTTGGTCTTGGTAAGTAAAATTAAATCTTGATATATTTATTAAATCTTATACAATTTCAACATTTTTTTTTCTAGTATGAGATGGATTATTTATAAAATTTCACGATTTAAACTTATTTACATTATTAATATGATGTAAAATTTCCTTTTTAGTCCTTAAATTTCGTCGAAGTCCCTACGCACTAGCAAGATGGGTAGGGAGGACAAGGCTACTTGGAAGTCCAACTACTTCACCAAGATTATCGTGAGTATATAATGTTATTAAAAATAAATATTGATAGTAGTTATTCATCTACATATTTTAATGATACTTCCACGTTGTTGGAGAAATTGTGCATTCCTTTGTTTTTTCTGTTAAATGTTGAAATGATGTGTGAACGCCTAGGACATTATATAAGTAATTCATGTAACAATTAATCATTTGGAATTTCCTATCTTGAGGGTCGCCGATAAAATCGCCACGAAAGATAACCTTTTTCTTTTACCTATAATTTATAAACCCGTTTGTTTCCAGCAACTTTTAGATGAGTATCCCAAATGTTTCATCGTGGGTGCCGACAATGTGGGCTCGACTCAAATGCAGCAGATCCGTATCTCGCTCCGTGGCCACAGTATCGTGCTCATGGGCAAGAACACCATGATGCGCAAAGCCATCAAGGACCACCTAGAGTCCAACCCAGCATTGGAACAGCTCCTTCCCCACATCAAGGGCAATGTTGGCTTTGTCTTCACCCGTGGAGACCTTGTTGAGGTAATATCATCTTACTATTATATATTTCGTTTTATGCTTACATTTTGTTTTTTGTTGACATTAATAAATTAAAATTAAATTATAATTCAGTTAAATGATTGAGTGGAATTTTGTTGTTAACATTGTTTTTGGCACTATGGATATTATGTCTCTAGTAGCAATTGTGGTGTAACTCAAAACAGTTTTTCTGTTTATTTATACAGAAAACTATAAAGATACCCAATCAATATGTCTGTCCTAATACCAGGAAATATAACAATGGATTTTCTGGCTTCGCTTTCAGACTAAAGTGAATTCCTCAACTCTATCCTAGTGTGTTGGTTTAAATATACTTTATGCACTGGCACTTTGTGGATACAATAGATTTTTGGCCCTATTAATAGGTCTTTAAATGTGACATTTGTAAAATGCAGAGAAACACCAATAATGCATACTCAATATTCCTTGTACCAACATATGTGTATCACAACCAAGGTACACTATCTGTAACTTTATGTTAAATAGCATGTTTTTCTTGTAGGTCCGTGACAAGCTACTGGAGAACAAGGTCCGTGCCCCGGCCAGGCCTGGTGCCATTGCTCCCTTGGAGGTCATCATCCCAGCTCACAACACTGGTCTGGGTCCTGAGAAGACTGCCTTCTTCCAGGCTCTGTCTATCCCCACCAAGATTTCAAAGGGTAAGAAATTTTTATAAAATATATTTTTGTGAATAACTAAGCAATAAGTCTACATCTTCAATATCACTACTTATTTAAGTAAGCTGCATTGGAATTAGGCTTATGTCAATATTTATTGTGTAATACCAGGAAATACAACATTGGTTTTCTGGCTTCGCTTTCAGACTAAATTAACCCTTCAATTCTATCCTAGTGTGATTGTTAGATCTTTATTATTGCACTGGCAATTTGAAGGTACATAAATTGTTAACACTATAAGGCTTTTAATATTTTTAATTAATTCAGATATACAATATTAATGCTCTTAAATTAGTGTCTTTGTAATTTAAATTACCTGAAAAATGTAATGTTGTATGTAGTGATTATAAAATTATATGGTCATAATCAAATTTTCCTATTATGTAGATGATTCAATGAAATTCAAAGACTGCCATGTCTATAACTTGATTGTAATTCTGCAGGTACCATTGAAATCATCAACGATGTGCACATCTTGAAGCCAGGTGACAAGGTGGGCGCGTCAGAAGCTACGCTTCTTAACATGTTGAACATCTCTCCATTCTCGTATGGTCTTGTTGTCAAGCAGGTTCGTTGATTGCATTATAATTTTTCACTTATTTAAGCCCCTTCAGCCAGATAGTTTGAAGATAGTGATAGAAGTGTGATATGTGTAATTTTAAAGCAATGAAAGTAATTGATTGTTGAACATATGTACTCTATGAATTCATTATAGTAACCAAAAAATGTGCAGAACCAAAGCGTTGAGTACAAGCTGCACATTAAGTGCAGGTTGACAATTAGACTTTGGGAAAATATGTGGTATGTGCTATTATCATAGTTAGTCTATGTTCTGACATTTAATTGACATCCCTACACAGTTATCAAATATAACAGTAATTTTTGGTTATCATAATCTTTACTACAGAATTTGTTGCTTAATCTATATTTCCTTTAGGTGTATGACTCTGGCACCATCTTTGCTCCATCCATCCTGGACATCAAGCCAGAGGACCTCCGCGCCAAGTTCATGGAGGGAGTGGCCAATGTAGCCGCAGTGTCGCTGTCCATCGGCTACCCCACTGTTGCCTCGGCTCCTCACTCCATCGCCAACGGATTCAAGAACCTGCTGGCCATTGCTGCCGTCACAGAGGTTGAGTTCAAGGAAGCAACCACCATCAAGGAGTTCATTAAGGTAAGTTTGAATGTGTCATTCTAGTTATTAAATTTTAGAATAACATAAAAAGTAATGAAAATTTAAAGGAGAAGTTAAAAATCACAAAGATTAACAAAGATAATTATGTAGCAATTTAAATACTTGAAGTACTTTAAAAACCATAATTCAATTATCATGTATCAATTGAATCAATATATTCGCATCTAAATAATATAATTTAAAATACAACAAAAAATATTTTACTATAACCAATATCTATTCATAGGACCCGAGCAAATTCGCCGCGGCCGCCGTATCCGCAGCTCCGGCTGCCAACGCTCCCGCCGCCAAGAAGGAAGAAGAGAAGAAACCGGAGAAGGAGGAGTCTGAGAGCGACGACGACATGGGCTTCGGACTCTTCGACTAATTCCCTGAGATCCCGCAACATATCACTGCATACACATACATCCCCCAAAATTGTCATCTGCTTTTATAAAATAAAATTGTCAATCCCCACTCCATTATCATTCTGCGTGAAACATCTGTGGCTACTCATCGCTGTGCGCCGCCGGGTCGGACGCCCGTATGGCGGCCTCGTGTATGAATAAAGCTACTTCGCTTGAGTTTTGTGTTTTTATTTATTGATCAATTTAAAAAAAAACCCCAAATTGCTGCTTTAGTTGAACGGAAGGTACATTCTCGAGAATTACTATAAAGTAATGAATGATTGTAAAAAATATCATCCTCTAACTAGCATAATCGACGTGGTGTTTTATAAAGTTTTTGTTACACACATAGATAACATTTAGAATAATAGAAATCATAATATAATCCAAACAACCATGCTGGAGATCCGTAGTATATAAACTAACAATTTTGAAAGTATTTTCGAATAAAATAATGTTTTATTATTAGTCCGGTCAATTTACACATTTGAAGTTCTTACGAGCCACCGTTTCTGAGATATAACGACTCAACATCTTACTTGCTCACCAACATCTTTTTCGAGTATATTATAAAGTTCAAGTGTGGCTTGGTTATCAGCTAGACCCGACAGGGGCGGGTTGGAAGTTGGTCAACAATATCTAATATATTCAAACTTTACTGCCACCTGTGCCGGAAAAACTGCTGAACACCATTTTTTGCAACTGCAAAAAGGGATGCAGTGCTAAATGTGGTTGTTGGTTTCCTAACAGGGGAATGATGGGGAACTTCTAGACATTGTTAATAATGACTGAAAAACTGAAATTCAGCTTGTTGGGACTTTATGTAACTTCACCCTCATTTTTTGGTCTAAATTGACCGGACTATATAAGACCAAAAAGTCGCATCTTTTTGGGACACAAAGAAGGGTAGATTTATAATTGTATATAAGTTGGATACTTTGTTATATTTAAAGATTTGCAGTTTAAATTTTTGCGGGTTAATGGCAAAATAAAAGATAATTTCGTGTCAAACGATTTTATTTCTTTGGTTGTATCCTAAGAACTTACCGAATAAGGTCATTTCAATCAGAACTTCGAACCATATATATCACAATAGTCGTTATCGTTTCTATACAAGCGTTGGAAATACAACACACCTTAAGGAAGCATTGAAATAAATATAAAATAATTTTTAACATTGAATAACTGAGACATGGGTACAAAAAATCCCCTTGTTTAAGTGATTATATACACTAAAAATACGTTAGAATTTAAATACTATAAATAAGTTCAGGTTTACATTAGATTGTATACTTATACTGTATTAATTATAATCATTTTCTTATGATATCGCAACGTATGCGAGCTCATAGTTTAAGTGATACATTCTAGTGTAAACCATACAAAGACATATTTGTCCAGAATGGGCAAAATTAAGTGTTATTACACGGCTGCAACTTAAATAAAATGCCACAAACCCCTAGGTTACAAACAGGCAATCTTTAGCTTACTTTCCAATTTCTGGACAAATTCTTTTTAAAAGATATTACTAATTATTATGGCTGGCTATAAAAGACGCTTCTAACCTTACAACTATTATTTATATTTACAAATGGGTATAACGCATAATTTAGGATGTTATTTGTGAAAAACAAAATAAAATATACTTCTAAGCTACTGTGATTTATTAAATATACAAAATTAGGACGGTCCGATTTTTTAGGTTTCATAAAATTGTGAAAAAAGAGCAGCTCAGACCAGTTATATAAATTGTTAATAAAACTCTTATTTTTCACTAAGTTTAGTTTTATATTCAGTGGTTTTTGGGCTTCAATGTATTGTTAATTCGTTAAATAACGTTCTTTGAAGTTGCCATATTCGATATTAGTAAAAACTTTAATTCGTTTTTTCTCAGCCCTGTTGAGCGAATGTTCGGGTTTTTAATACTTGATTAGATATATAAATGTAGATTATAATAATGATTTGTGTAGAACAATTTTTATTTGTCTCCAAAAATGATTGTCATAATCCGACTAACTTAACCTTACTGACAACAATATATTTTTTGGAAATTATCAAGTGAAAAACAAACCGATTAGTACCTGAAAAAACACTTGCAAAGGTAATTTAGAAAATTAGAAATGCTAGGTAAACATTTCGATTTAAAAGATATAAAACAAGATATTTCAGATATTAAATAAACCACAAATAATAGAATATGGAATGGAGGAAACTCTTTTTGATTTTTTTTAGGTCAAATAAGATTGGTTGTCAGTGTTATATTTACCAAAATCTATGTCATTTGATTTATTATAAACATTCTGGTATATAGTTCATATATATAATTTAATAAGGAATATAAGAACACAAAACATGTTATGTGACAGGAAACGAATTTACAATGGACATAAAATATTCAATATAAATTCTATGAACTATTGGTTTTTTAACGTAAATGAATTCAAATCCAAAACAATATCATTTGTCTTTAAGTTATATGTTTACTCGTCTTGAACGAAAATTATATCAGAGTTATTAAAAACCCTTATTTCCTAACGATTGTGTTAAATTAATATAATTTTGAAAGGTGCAAATTTTATGGGGTCAAATCTATTACCAATTACAATTTTACCCAACCATATTATTACTAAGACACTTTCTTATTACTATGCATTGTTTTTTTTTTTAAAGTTGTCTATGGAAATAGAACAGTTAAAACCAGTAAAAGAGGATATATTTTAAACAGATTAACTAATTAATAAAAAAATTGATTGTTAACTTCAGATTCTTATAATTCAGAAACTGATTCATAAATCTTTAAGTGCAGTCGATAACAGCTGAACCAATCTTGATATATTTTTTAGAATATTTCTTAAAGTATGAGGATGATTCTTAAGCAGAAAATAGAGAAGTTGTAGGGAATGAGGCTACAGGTAGATGAGGTACAGCGTGAACACTGACCGCCATTTAGTTTTAAATATAATTTTTAGGTTTCTACAAAAAGAATTACTGGTTTAAGCGGTCCTATTTTCATACAACCTATATACAATTATCAATTTTATTGAACAGCAAGAATTGACCGGTAGTTATGAACTAGAATATTGTCTTGTCCCGTTAGGTACTGTAGCAAAAATTGTGCCAAAATACATACATAGTAATTTCCATCACATTCATCTTGAGGTAAAAGTCCGCTTAAACGTCATACTATTCAACCCTAATTGATTAAGTGAGAAAAATCGGGGCAGAACAATTTAAAGAACCGAATAAATAGAGTTGTGTTAGACTCGTTTTTCGCTCACCCTGTAGTGTAAAACATTGAAAAATAATTATTGGTGAGACAGTGCCGCCATATTTCGTACAGCGTTAAATAAGACCGTGAAATAAATGAGCAACTACAGTTGCTCATAAGTCCACAGTGCGGGCGTCGGTTTGCGGCGCGGGTAGGGCTGCCACACCTTGTTTGGAAAAAAGTATTTTTATTTATAATATCAATATACTATAATAAAAATAGTATATAGGCTCTATTTTTACAAAAAAAGTATTTATATTTTCATAGAAAAATATTTATGTAAAATCCAACACAATTGGACGTAAAAAACAAATATTCCTAGCTACAATTCGTTATTGTTGATGTATATATAGTTCAATTTGACTGGTATGAATTACTTATTAGCTTTTTTAACTACTTTTCAACTACTCTTCGGTGTACTTACATGCGTGTGAACACAATCTAGTAACTGATTATTTTAGATTAACGTCGCTGTATGTATGCATGTTATATAACCTTACATAAACAGCTTATTGCGGGTTCTGTGGGCTAGCAATAGTCTCGTCATTGTTCTAGTTAATTACACCCTATATAGACTTTTTTTATATACTACGAAGTGGTGAGACGAGCTGGACGCACTCCTGATGGAAAGAGAAACGCCAGCCTATAACCAATGCAGTGCTACCCGGAACTTTGCTCCGGGCAGGGGTGCACTACACCGACACTCCCCCCTTTGAGTCACAAGATGTTAAGACTCCTTAGCCCAGTAATCTCACTGGCTACAGTGCCCTTCAGATCGGAGCACAGTGACATTTGCTCATCACTGTTCTGACGGTAGATTATCTGGCCAGTCCAGTCCGCCTTTCTGCGAAAGAGACCTACCCCCGGTCGTTGGCCTAGTAATATCTCTGGCTACGGTACTCACCGATCTCCCCCTCGCCGCTGTTGATGGAGGGGCGCGCGGGGCGGGGCGTGGCGGAGTGCGCGTGCGCCGAGCGAGAGCGCCTGCTGCGTCTCTCTCTTCTACCAGTCCCCGCCCCCGCGGCCACGCCCCCGACCCCGCCCACAGGCGCCAGTAGCGGCGCGGTGTCATCCTCGTTCTCTACGTTTACCACGCTGTAATATGGAAATACCATAAATTTCTGTCTTATTTATTAAAATAAACATATCTTCAAGTGCTGAATAGTTTTTGTTCTAAAACTTGCTAGTTCTCTTTTTAAACTAAATTTAAGAATGTAATTTAAGTGACCAAAAGTCTTACAGAGTTATTAAATTTATCATTGTCTATGATGGTAATAAATTTAAAGCTGGTTAAAATTTAATTTAAGATTAAATATGTACTCTTTACAATTTTTTAAATTACTTACACGTCATCGTTGTTAGTATTTTCATTGTCATCGGTAGGTTCGGCTCCCTGAAGAAAATTTTTTTTTTTATTATTTTTTCTAACACAACTTTGAACTTGAAAAGACATATCAGCATTTCGTGGTATTATAAGCAACTATAAATGGCGTGAGAATTTTTTAAAAGTATACCTCTGCGTTGGCGAGCGCCTCGCGGCGCAGGCGCAGGCTGGCCACGTAGCGCGCCGCGCGCACGAACGGGTTCTCGCGCTGCTCCTCAAACGTACCGCCCTGAAATACCACGCGTTATAATTGTAGGTACATACAAACTTTACTATTATAGGGACAAGATAATAGGCCACTTTTGACAGATGTCAGTTTTATATTCATAGTGAGGTGACCTGCTTAAAAACATCGATTAAATGAAACCCACCCAACATCAATGACCTTTCTATTTAGTTATTTTTTTGTATTGTTATAGTTAGTAACAAGAATAATAAATATATATAATTAGGTTTTATTATAATCACAACGTGGTTATAAATTTATGGTGATTTTTCTTCACAAGTAATCATTGCATTCGATTCAACTTATAATCCTATCAGCTTTCGATTTTTAGAGTAACATCCCTAGTGTTTAAAAAGAAAAAGGGTTGACTGACGCAACATTGTAACGACGTCAGTTCTTTAGATCAGAAATTGTTTATTATGTTTAGATTGGTTTATTAGTGAAAGCAAATTGTAAAATTACTCCTATCGGTCATTATTACAATAAATATGTAAACGTAATTGAAAAAAGTTAGCCATTGTGCAGTTCTTATTTTATGCCCGCCGTTACAAGGTTACGTTGTTGAATTTTGATGAAATGTCAAAAGTGGCTTATTATCTTGTCCATACTTTACTTTCTAGTTACTAGTTTTTAAGTACGTGATGATTAGAGAAGTGTATGGGATCTTTATGAAACATAACTATTAGTATTGAATTGGTATTATAACTGACTTTGTAGTAACGAATTTAATTTTTAAACAAGCAAGTGTCAAATTTTTTAATGGAAATGGAATTTTGTACGGAATATTAAATAAGTTGGTACTTGAACGGTCGGTATACGTTTCGGGCTGGCAAAAGGCGTCACACAATGGAATTACACGTCGCCTAATCGCCGTCAATGCACTAACAGCTATTACAAGTGCGCGTCATTATATCAAGTGAAGTCAATCCTGCGAGCCAGTAAATTGGGCGTGGGAGCCGAGGGGGCGGGGCGGGGCACGCTTCATGTGGAGCAACTGTACCAATAGCCATTATGCGTGTAAGAGGGCGTGGCAGCCGAATAGGCGGGGCAAGCTTGAGCCACACGCTTGAGATTGAATGGTTCAATAGTAACCCAGCTTGAGAGCAAGTACAGAGGCCGTGGCGCCTGCGTGATGCTGCACGCTCCACGTAGAGCAGCTGTAGCAATAGCAACGTTGGGAGCGAGTTAGGGTGGGTCACCTGCAGGCGGAATTTTGCAAGCGATCCCCCGTCCCAACTCAAGGGCTAAGAGTGGCAGAGGGATTTAGTGGGTATTCCTGGCCGTGCGGCACGGATACGGCATAGGCCAGGCGAGTCTCACATAACCCGTCGCACTTTACCATCAGCCACGCGGCGGGTATGCCTAAAAGTATTTCCCTCTATATAAAAAAGGGTGGGGCACCTGCGTGGGCGGCGCGCGCACGAGCGGCTCGGTGTCGTCGGAGTCGCAGTCGGAGGGGCGGCGCTCGCCCGCGGCCAGCACGCGCCGCTTGCACACGGGACACACGCGCCGGTTCTTCGTCAGCCACGGGTCGATGCACTTCGCGTGGTACGCTACACATTCGATACAGTTATATAATATTATACCACGAGTAGGATCCCGCACTTGAAGCAAGACGAACTCATGCCATGTATAGGAAATTACAAATAAAATCATTCAATAGTTTTTGCGTGACAAACACTGGCCATACATCTTATCCATCCCCCAAACTTTCACATTTAAGATTTAATGTACCTATTACTCCTAAAGTCCGAGTCCTAAAAACATATGTAACGTAGTCAGAGTGTTTGTTTATTTAAGCCTTAATTAAAAAGACACCTACAAATATTTTCCATACGATACACCCTGTATAATTGCAAAAGAAACTATCTCAATTCGCTACCATCTCCCATCTAGGACCCACAAATGTTTTAACTACTCAATCCAGCCTAACCCTCATATCCCAACTCACCATGAGCGCACGGCAGCACCCGGAGCCGCTCGCCCTCCTGGTAGTCGTCGAGGCAGATGGCGCACGTGTCGTACGGGTCGCCCTTGCTGAACTTGCACGTGGGGATCTTCTTGAGCGAGCGGTTGGGCAGCCGGTGCCGCCGCGCGCGACGACGGTCCTTTATACATTTCACTATCTGGAGATTAATGTACGTTCATGAGTAACTAGAGTCATAGACAAAGTTAATCCGGCTCGAAGGACCAATTTCAACTAGTTTTTTGTTAATGGTATGGTAATGTTTAAATAAGTAAATAAGTCGATAATATAAAAATGAACCACCGATTTAGATATTTTTCCTTGAGGTATGAGGATAGTTTTTTGGCAGAGAAAGAAAACTGTAGGGTATAAAGTTACAGGTAGGATAGGTACAGCGTGAACGAAAACGGACGGGCCCTAAATTTAATTAAACACAGGGCACTTAATTTAATGAATTAGCGGCTTTATCGCAAGATAGCGATTTCTTTCAAGCAAACATGGCAAGAAGGAAAACTTAATATACTCGTAATATAGATAATGCATAAGGTATACTTTGTTTGAGTTAAATGAAATTTGTGGGATAGCTGACCTTGTAGAGTTTCTGTTTTGAGTTGTGAAGTCTCAAGTTCCGAAATGGTTCTTTTAAAGACAAAGTTCAATACTAACTAAATGATTTACTGACCATAAATATAAGTATAACGACGAGGCACAGAACCACGACGATCGCGAACGGCAGCAGCAGGTGGGTGTTAATGTTGAACGGCAGGTCGCCGTTAACCATTATATAGTAGCTGAAAATGAGATACTGCGTTAGTACTCAGTCATAGCCACTTATGTGCTGACCTTTATAGACTTGCGGGTGAATACTATCACGATGAGAGATTGTTAAAAATTTAATATAACTAATTTATTGGAAACTGTTTGAAATGTTAAGATCCAGAGTAAATTATGATTGCAATGGAATAACGTTAAAAGCTAAAATATTTGATGCAGAATTGGTGATTCCCGTATTTTTTAAATTACTTATGATAAGGTTATTATTACACATATAAGTATTACTTTAAGAACAAGACTGAAACGTTGTACTAGCTGTTTTTCTGCATATTCGCGGAAGAGGTTATGAATGTGCCTATGACCCCTATCCGCTACAGTTAGAAGGAACACAGTGGGGTTTTGGTCGGTAGAAGTCCGTCGTAAAGAAACACGTCTTTTCCCCGAGGAGTTATCCGCTACAGCTAGAAAAAACACAGTGTGATTTTGGTCGGTAGAGACCAATGGATATTACTTGAAGATATCCCAACTATAAAAAAGGTTTTCTGCCAATAGAAAAGCAACTCACCGGTTGATATAAATATATTCTTCGGAGAGAATGTGTCCGGCGAGATCGCTGACGAACACCGACGGGATCGTTATGCCCGCTGCGTCTTTTGCCGACATCGTCTCTGAAAAAATACCGTCACATATACATAACAAATATATAAACCTTATACATTTATTTTTTGATGTTTTTTGACGCTTTATGCGCGTAATTTTCGAGCTGATAGAGATGTTAATTGTCAGTTATTCTTAAAGTAACCCAGGTCTATGCAAATAATTAATTAACAACATGTTCATATGTGTTGTATATTCTGTATGGGTTATGTAGGTAAGTACTATTATTGTGAAAATTAAAAAAAAAGCTTTTTCAGCGCACGATATAAAGCACCGATTATATACGATACGATTTTTATACGATTATTTTTCTCCAAAATAAATTAACTTTTCTATGTATTTGTATGTAGTCATTTAGTATACCTATAGAAATTATTAAAAAAAATGTTTAAGGTATAATTTTGAAGAGATGCCAATTTACTTTTCAATTCGAACCAGTAGTTCTTGAGAACAACGCGTTAAAAGAAACAAACAAACAAACTATTGTGCTTAATAATAGTTGTATAGATTAGTCGAGTTCAAATACATTTGTAATACGATTCACGTATTGTTATAAAGCAATAATTAAAAAAATGAATCATTTCTGGATATAACATTTTTATCAACTTATCAACGTAACCTCGGACCGTTTTAACAAATCCAGTGCAGTAGTATTTTTTTGATTACATAGTATAAAGCAAAGTCGTATTTATCTGTACGTGTGTATGTATGGTAAAATATTTTAAGCTACGCAACAGATTTTTATGCGGTTTTTATTATATTAAACCGGTCCGATATGACAGGTCGCCATACAATTCTGGCAAAATTACGAGTCTTAAGACGTGCTTAAATGTAATTTGTGTATGAGTATTTGGCCGATAGTTATTCGAAAAGAAGTTTTATATTATACATGCATAAATGCTTGTAGAACCACGAGGAACGGCTAGTTTTTTTTAATAAAATGAACAGGCGAGCCACCCGATGGAAAGTGGTCATCGCCGCCCATCAACACTCGCTGAGCTTGACAGCTCTGGAGTGCGGCCGGCCTTTTAGAAAGATGTAAGCTCTAAAGCGTGGTGTACAAGTTATTGTAGTCGTAATATTATAACGCGAGTGCAATGTGCGATAGCGCTCACGTCCGCACTATTAATGTTCCTATTTATTTATACGTTATCTTTGGAGAAATATGATTGTTGGATAATGATGAGGGAATATGAGCGTATGTTTGTAGCAATTCAAGGGTGATTATCGCTTGTTTTTACGGGAAATTGGGGGTTTTGGGTTTTTTTTAAAGACTTATAGCGACCGTTACTAATGCGCCGAGTTTCAAATCGCACTTACAATATATTATGTATCTTATATTTGAGACTTGGCACATATAAAATTTCTCGTTAAAATGTAGGTCATTTTTTGGCATATTATAATTAAATATGTACTTATAAAATAAGTGATGTCTTATTTTGAATTTGGTAATCCACATACATTGTGAGAACTTTATAAAACCTCAGGCGAAAATGAACTGATTCCATTTCGATAAATATTCATCTTTAGAAATATCTATTAAATAATATCTTAGTAATATCATACTTACAAACTTGTGAGAAAATCTGAATAAGAATACAATATAATTTTTTTTTTCATTTATATTGGTACAAAACATAACACTTCACATAAGAAAACTTGAAAATATAAAACAGGTACTTTTTCGAACGACTGTGAACAGTGAAATACAATGATATCTTCTATATCAAACACAAATCATTATCAATTCATTTTATTTATTGATTCATGTGCTTTTCGATGTATACCATTATTGCACACTAGATAAAATCACGATGCGATAAAAAATAATTTGTATTATACATATACACATATTACTAGTCGCGCCCTGCGGTAATTACTATTTACCACTTTTCCTGTTACAATGCCAGAATTTAAAGTTAAGTTAACCTACCTAAGTAGTACTTTAGCCAAATGCATTTTATATTTTTACCGTGAAAGAGCAACAAACATCTTAAAATTGTATAATATAAATGGTATGGACGGCTAAAGGAAATTCCTTTACTAACTATTGTTTTGATATGACCGAAAAAACCCATAGCATTGTCAAAACTCACTTGAATCATATTTCCTAGAACAATCGAATGTACTCAACAATTTTAAGTAGGTGCAAAAAGTTATCAGACAGGTTTAAAATTAGACACAAACCATCAATATTAAAATACTTCGTAGAATAATTGTTTCGTTATCCATTTTTAAAATCTGTATATACCTCTACAAATAAAACGTTAAACATTTACTTACATCATGTTTGAAAGTCCCCATCTTTGCGCCAAAAAAAATCCACAAAAAATTTCCAAAAAAACTTTGACAACCTCCTCGAAAAAAAAGAACTTTTTTCCTCTAAGTAAATCGCGTTTTAACCTCCTATTTTTTCTCGTAGTAAACTAAATACTAGAATAGTTATATGAAAATCGCGAACGTCTAGTCGGTAACGCTATCTGGCCGGGGATGGCCAGATAATTGCTCCTCAATTACGTAGTTCAATGGACATTACAGTCATTTTGTACATAAATACATACACATTGTCATCGCTGTGACGAGAAGGTGCTTGTTTGTTTGACATAATATTATATTAGTTTGTTTTGCCTTTTTCTCTGAATATATTTCCTCTTTTTTTCAAACTATTTTTGTACATTTAACATGCATATAAATAAAACTTTACTTATTTTATTTATTAGTAGGTAAGCAGTAAATAACAAAGAATATTTTGACTGCGATAAAAGTAAAAAAAAACTATCAACATATAATAGTATCATTTTTTGTATGTTTTAAAAATTATAAAAATGTATTCATAGCATCCATCACAGCTTCAGCTAGACTCCTCAGCAGACAGAAAAGCTTCGCTTACAATCTGACGGGATCGCGATAGATTTTTTTTTAATTTTAATATTTTAGAAAATCTACGAATTTTCTAGGCCCATTATCATTACATAGTATTAAGCCAAATCGCTTTCTTCTGTTCCTATGTATGCTTAAATCTTTAAAATTAAGTAAACAATTTAATGTGGTTTCATCAGATAGAGTGATTCAAGTTAATCGAAACTAGTCGTAGTAAAGAAAAAAAAAGCCAACAGTTGTGTAGGAAGCAGGAACATAGCATAAAAGTACATACCAAGATCGCTCGAGTTGACATTATGCACGATCGCGCAGTCGAAGCCCGCCGCCTGCGCATACCGGATCTTCATTTCGAAACTGCAGTTATATCTGTCGACACGATTTTACTTTTAATCCTTTTTTAAAGCATACTAAAGTATCGATAATATTTGACATGTATTCAAGTGTATATTGCGGCTTTTATATCAATAAAAGTGATTTTTTTAGATAACTTGGGTAACCAGGAATAAAAGTTTAAACTTATACCTATTTATACATACAAAAATAAATCAATTTCAGTTGACATATTGACTATTGAGTACTATTGTCCTTCGAGCCCTATTATGTATAGATTTGAATTTGAAGACATTGTAAAAAAATATTAAAATCAAAATAACAATGAAACGAAATTTATTAACCAAAGTGACGTCATAGTTCAACAAGTCAAAGTCCTTATAGAATGACATAATCATTCGATTCGATCAATTGTGTTTTAGTTGGGGAAACACACGGTTGGTTCGCTTATTAGTCGTGGCTATTACCCATAAAATTACGTTTTTTTTCTATAAGCAAATTCATACAATGCCGTTCTATTTTCGTACCAAATTAAAACTCAAGTACAATAGCAAGTTACGTTTTTGGACACAAAAATTATGTAATTAAATATATTTTTTATTTCACCTTTTTTAACAGAAAGGAGCTTTATAACTAAACAAAAACTAAAGGCAGGAAATGATTTCTTTCAGGAAATACTGCGACTTGTTAAGTATAACAATACCATACACCTGTATAAGCGTAGCTTAGGGATTTTCATACATAGACATAGTTTTTTTTATAACATTGGATGCAAACGAGCCACGTTGTTGGAGTTGGAAAGTGGTCATCGCCGCCCAAGACTACTTTAAAACTTTTATATTTCAAAGCTTGGCCATTACGAACTTCAGGTAGTGTAAGTATTATCTCCACTCACCTAGCAACAAGCACGACCCATTTCCCCGTGAAGTTATCGACCACGGGCGGCTTGGCCATGGCTCCGCAGCCGTCAGCCGGCTCCCCCACCACCAGGAAACCTCGGAGACCATCCGCCGGCAGATCCGGCCCGAAACTGGCCGGCATGTCACGGAACTCTTCTGCTATCTGTGGACAATTGAATTAAGAAACTGAAGAGGGTATAAAACAAATTCTCGAATGTCAAGTGCATCCATATCACTGAGCGTAGATGAAGCAACCGCTACTAATGCGCCGAGTTCTGAATCACGCTATGATATGTATTTGTTTGAGGCTTAACATATTTACAACTTCTCGACATTGAACAATTGTGCTTAAAGGCCAGCCAGTCAGTGGATCGGCTGGTCAATGTTCCTCCCTTTACTTCAGAGGCATCCTCCTTCCTGCTTAACGCTCCTAGTTACTACAACCCTTGACACAGGATTCAGCTGTGTAACCACTGCATCTTGTCGTCGTGTGATATGATGTAGAGCTCTTTAAACCAACTTACATAATGCTGGAGTCCTATGATATGAAAGACTTGGATCGCGTTGACAGCCAGGCGGGGTCTCATGGTGTAGCACTTGGTATATGACACTTCACATTATATTTCTCACGGTAAGTATCAGCCCACGCCACACTTGCCGGGCCCAGACACGCTTGCAGTATTCATATATGATCTAACTACGATTTGTGGTATTCCACATTTATGGATAAACTACTGGATATTTAAGAAACCCTTTGAATTATTTATATAGTATAAAACAAAGTCGCTTTCTTTGATATGTTGCTTGTATGTTAAAAAAAACTATGATTAAAATAGAATCATCTTAACATTATTTAGACAGTAAAAATTATATTATTAAAATTGCCTTGAAGTAAACGATCAGTTACCGTAACCTAATTAAATATGTCCTGATTTAAAGTCATTAGTTTCAGCATAGATATCGCTTAAATATCAATGACTGATAAGGTTTTTATTATAATACACACAATGAGTTTATATAGTAATTTATAAACCTATCATGTTAAAATATTTTTTGGAAATTTGTATTCATATATTACTTATTTATTAAGGATTGAGAATCATTACGCCATTAAAGTTAAGCTAAATTTTTAATTAAATATTTGTAAGAATTATCTGGTTACTATTAATTGAAGATGGTTATTAGAAAGACTTGATACAATTCGCTTCACAGAAACAGATCGACTCTTGAAGATTGTAGACTTTGATGTTTCATTTATTTATTATTATAAGCAAGTATTTGCTATTAACCAGGTGTTTTAAAAATACATTATTATCGGCTAACAACACCCGATCGCCGCCACACCGCAAACATGGACGCCGCAATCGGTAAAAATACGATACTTGAGCCTCGACAATAACGACGGCGAAGTACTTGGGCAAATACATAATTGTTGTCGTCCTGAGTAAAATGGTTATCGAGCAACATATTAACTTTGTGATTTTTTAAGCTGAAAATCAGGTTGTAAGCGACGACCACAGCCCAAAACCGTCTCAAAGCTTAGTGCATTACGAATGCGTTGTCGACTTTCGAAATGGGGAAAAAGGAAAATATAAGTTACAAAAGAGAATAAAGGAATAAAGATTGCATAAATATTGCTTAATGAATTAAAATTCATCAAAGGTTTTTACTTTTTACTGACTACTGAAATGACTTTAGTTCGAGTGTCATTTTACGTGAATTGCCACTTTGATGTCTTATTCCTCACGTTTACTATTTTTTTAGTTATTAATATTATGATTTTTTTATACTATGAAGTGGTGAGACGAGCTGTACGCACTCCTGATGGAAAGAGAAACACCATTCCATAACCAATGCAGTTCTAACCGGAACTTTGCCCTAAAGCCAAACTCTGGACAGGGGTGCAGTACACCGACGCTCCCCACTTTGAGTCATAGGATGTTAAGACTCATTAGGCCAGTAATTTTAACATTTTTGGCATTTGTGTAATCTTTTATAGATCAAAAATTAATACCAATACAAAGCACAATGAATGAAAATCTGAGAAATTGGTTTATGAATCTCAATGTATTAACGTGTAGTTTATTTTTGAAAAAGAAATAAAAAAAAAATCTGTTTTACAGGTCTAAACTATCTGCATGTCAAATTGCAGCCAAACTAGTTTAGTAATTTTCGCGTGAAAACGTAACAAACATATACACATTCTTAGAACCTTTCGCCATTGTAACATTTATAAGAATTATAATTCTGACACAGATATTATTATCTATACAATCTATAATGTGACCAATACAATTGATAACATTCCACTTTACAACAGTTTAGTGCAGCAATCGACTTTGATCGATTCAAAATTATTTATATGGACTCGTAATATATATTCTTGATCAAGTTGCTATGCGTGTATGATACCTACACATAACCTCCTCCTCAACACATAAGTCCTCTTGAATCACTCTCTGATAAAAAAACGCGTGAGAATCGGTTGTGTACTTAGTTTTATATATTTAAATATACATAGCCACAGACAAAAGAAAGAGACTTTGTTTTATACTCTTTTAATGATGATACTATTATCTTCTTATAAAATTGTAACGTCGAAAGAATACTTTTAAAACACTAATTAAAAATTCAACGCGTTCTAAAATTAAAACGTTGGTTTTTTTTCATCGAAAAATGTCTATACTGTCAGTTTAAAATAACGCTTTATAATTTACGGCTCTTATTCAGTATTTCCAAACATAGGATTGTCCTTATAACGTAAATGTGGACCCAAAATAAATTCACGTATGTATATCACTTGATTAAAAAAAAACACTAAACTAAAAAGCACAATTACATTCACCACTAGCCTGCGCAGAAGTCACAATACAACTAGACATGGCTATCTATTGGAAATATTCCTCAATACATAGATAAGATACTGTTAGCACAAACAGTGGGTTACCAAATGCGTCTCGAGTGGACTAGCTAGGTAGTTAGTTAACGAACTAGTTTTTTATTTGGATTCGACTACTACTAGAACTAGTACACTCTAAGTATAAAACAAATATGCTCACTCTGTTTCTATATCCCTATGTATGCTTAATTCTTTAAATCTTTTAAACAATTCTCATGTGTATAATATTATACATACAATACATGCATAATATATGCGTGTATGGTACATATATGCCGGGGCGGGTTGCTTGTGGAGAATATATAGATTATTATGTTTATATAACATGTAGAAAAAATATTAATGTGAAAGTTTGTGAGTATATATATTTGGAAACAATTGAATGGATTTCTTTTAAATTTGGCATACAGGTAGATAAGATCCTATACAATCTGTCAACCCTAGGTACGTCCATGGATATGCTATTATCTATGCTCGCTGAAGTATCTAGATTTTAGACGAATCTTGAATATCAGCCCTTTTAACAAATAAACAAGCTTTTGATTTAATATATGAATACTAACGTTACGGTAAACAGTATCGGGCTAAGTCTAAACAAATGTAGTAAATCATGATCAATGCTAAATAATTAGCTTATCAATATTAATGAGGTTAAGTTCATACTAATTCAGAGTTAATGGCTCACGTGAATTGTTACAATGTAGGGAAATTATTTCATTGAATTAAAACATGGTTTATGTCGTTCGTTTTAATTCGTTTAGGGAAATGACAAAAAGGGAATTTTGTATATTATCCTTTATAAGCATATTAAGGGATAGGCACAAAGCGACTTTTTATTTTTTGTAATATGCAGTGTTAATTAAATTGTATAAAATTCAACTGCTTAAAGGTTGTTGAACAAAATAATACTTTCGAAATGAAAATGTCTCGTGCTTGTTATTTTTAAACGAATGCCAAAGAAAGAGGGTAATGTTTTTCGAGTGTATGTATGTATGTATGTCTTTTCCTTTGTGACCTCCTGTAGCCTAAACGGCTTGATGGATTTTGATGTATGAGGTATCGTTAGATTTGTCTTGATTACGGGAGTGTCATAGGATACATTTTATCCTAAAAGTCCCACGGGATAAAGACATAATTACTCTTTTTTTAGTGTGCAGTCGGGTATTTTGTTTTTTTAATAATAATTACTTGTTAAATAAAGATGTAAATCACGATATCTTAATTATGTAAATTTGTTTAATATCTTAGAATATGAGCTAATAAAATATGTCTTTCAAACATACGAGATACGCACGAAATACGTATTTTTTCTGCAGTCTGGTTAAAAGTATTTAAATCGCTTCGAAGGTTGGACGCGGAAGGGATATCGCAATAAAACTGATAAAACTGACCCGAATATTGAGTAGAATGCAAATATTTTTACTCGACAAGTTTAGTGAACCTAATGAGAGTTCAATACCTTGAAAAATGGCTATTTTTTATTTATTACAATATAAGTGTTGCTTCTAAGCTGTATATCTTTCTTTTTTTCTAGTAAGCGTAAGTGGGCTTATGGTGGGTAGAAGGCCGACGTAACCCTTAGAATTATATATAGTATAGACCTTTCCTATGAGAATATCCCCACTTTATTAAAGTTTTATGGGACTCAATTAGACTAAAACGGTTGTCTACTGATCTTCTACGAGAGAATTGTGTACTTATTGCATAGCAGTGCATTTCCGGAGTTTTTTTATGAATCACACATCGTAAATGTTATTGCATCGGTCATTCGTTTGTATGATCTTCAAGTATAGGTTTAATTCAGTATATTGGATGCAATGTATATATGTATAGATTGATAAGATTAAGGTGTTGGTTAGAGGTGTCAATGGTGACGACCTTTTAATCATTCATTAACTAGGACTACTTAATATAGTACATCAATTATTAGCTACATAACAAAATCACCGGGGGTAGGTCTCTTTCGCAGGAGGCCGACTGGGTGGGTACCCCCACAGTGCCAGACATTCTACCGTCTGAACCGTGATGTGAAAATGTCACTGTGCTCCGGTCTGAAGGGCACTGTAGCCAGCGAGATTACTGGGCTCATGAGTCTTAACATCTGACGACTCAAAGTGGGGAGCGTCGGTGTAGAGCATCCCTGCCCGGAGTTGGGCTTTATAGCAAAGTTCCGGGTAGCACTGCATTGGCTATGGGCTGGCGTTACTCTTACCATCAGGAGTACGCCCAGCTCGTCTCCCCTCTTCATAGTATAAAAAAAAAAAAAGTTATAGCCTTAAACTATACATCTTAAAGTCCCTTGTGGCGTATGTTGTGACATTTTCTGTATTGCATTGGGTAAAATTATCAATTATTGATACATGTGCCTATATGACGGCTGAGCAGTAGCTCCGTCACCATCTTGGTGAGGTGGTACAGGGTTCATTCCGCAGATGGCGTAGAATAATAATGTCAACGTGGATTATAACTTCACTTTATTTGCAATTATTACAATTTCAATCTAATCAGATAAGTGGTAAACCGACAGATTTGTTTTGAAGGTGTAAACTGTACGGCGTCCCGAATAGGAATCTCGTCGTTGCAAACCCCATCGTCATAAATACGACTCTGTCACGGCCGGCATTACAATAACAACTGACGTCTCGGAGTACTACCCTCAGTATAAGTAGTGATCGTCGCGTGCGCGAGCGTTGATTGGTTCCCCAGTCGTGTTGTCTTTCCCGCACCAATACGTCAATTACGAGCGCGATTCTACCGATGCGTAGCTATTCTCGTCCAGCGCTAAACATCCGTAACGCGACCTATACTACAATAGAATCAAATCTAATATTTAGCTACATCGTTTTCCACAACATATATTTTTAATGTAGCTAAAGCTAACTGTAATGAATAAATATTTTCATGTCAGTAACCACAACACGCGCTTTTGCTTAGGGCAGCCTAAGCAAAAGCGCGTAAATTATACTATTCGTTAATAGGATTGCGTGCGGACCCCTATGAGTATCGACTTACTAAATAGGAAAGGAGCGTGTTACATGTAGTGTAACATGTTAAATGAGCCCTTCCACGATTAAACCCGTGATTACAAGCGAGAACTGGATTTTCCGATTGTGTGTTATATTGTAGTCATTGATTAAAATGTTGTATTATTCATAATTTCACAATATTATCAATTGATCTACACTTTTATAATTATTGTATTATTAATTAGTAATAGTCTAAGTCAGAAATCTACAATAATATTATTTAAATTTTTTAGTAAATTTATTACCAAAATTAACCAATTTCATTGGTAAGCAACAAGCTACACGTTATCAAAATCCTAATTTCTTATTAATTAAAGAAATATTATTAGATACAGTTTCTACAACTAGACTACATATTTTCTCTTGTTTTCATTAATTCCTGTATGTACTAAGAGATTCACTTTTAATATTGAATCTAATTCATCCATAAGGGAATCAATACCAAATATATATACATTCTAGAACATTCCAATTTTCCAATCACAACTAATAAAATTATTATAAACAAACTCACTGTGTGTGGGGGATCCTGTGTGTAGATGATGACATTAGCCTTTACATAGCTCAGAAAGCCCAGCAGGCCGATGAGGCACGAGTTGACGGAATGCATTGTTCTAGATCATTCCATCAACTGGTTTAAGTTTGCCAATTCACATAGAATCTTCTAGGCTTCTGCGACTCTCTCATTGTCGTTCCCACTGGAAATAAAGAATAATATGGATTTTTAGTATGCTATTTTAAACATGTAAGCAATGAATGTAGGCAATATAATATCGAACAAACAGAATATAATATTTTTTAATTTATTTTCTAACTTCCTGATAAATGGTTGGAAACCAAAAAGGACAGCAATCTTTTTAGCACTTATAAAAATCTATATACATATTTAGCACAACCAGTGGGGTAATGACCTCATTAAGAATTCAAACCAGTTTAGTGGGGAACGGTCTCTTATCAGCCAATATAAGGAAGAAATGAGTTCATTGCTTGGTTGGATCTAAAACTGTATTCATTTTGAAATTAAAATTTCTTCCTTTTTTAAATGAAAACAAGATTCAATTCGTCAGTAATTTTTTTGTAAAAAACAAATAATTATAAAATAACCATGGTGAATATGCAAGATTATTATTTTTTTAATTATCTATGTTTACAAATAATGGGTTAACATTTCTTAGTTCTGTTTTAGTTTATAGTCCTAAATGTTTGTTAAAAAAAGATATAGCTTAATATAAACTTGCCTTGGTCTTTAGGCCAATACAGATTAATAAACAAGCAGTTGGATTTATCAAAGGCTGGCAACACACACCAGAACATACAATACGTGTTAAAGCAGGTATATCTGTACATTAGGATACTTGTCTATATTCTCTCATACTTCCTAAATGATGGCTAGCAACTCACTAGGTTCGATTGAAAACAACCTCTGCCCATTAACAGTTGCAAAGCTAAGCTCACTAGTGTGTTATCAACCTTACGATTATAAGTATGTATATATGAGAGTAATAAAACTTGAACCGTCAATTTACACAAAACTAACTGTATAGAGGGATGTCAATAATTAACACTTTACTTTTAACATTGTCTAGTGGTCTATTACGTAACTAAATAAGATATCGTATTTCATGTTTGCAATAGTCATTAGCCAGCTTTGTTAACATTCATTAATGCAATTGAAGCTTGGCAACATGTTAATAAAGTGTTATAAATAAAACAGAATAACAACATATTTCTGTTTTAAAAAAACTATTTTTTTGTGGATTTAACTGCCACACACATGCTATATTTAATAGCTTGTTATTTTAACTGCTCAGTGTTAGTCAATCTTTTAGACATATAATTAGTTTAGATTTAAATAAAATTTTGTATATAGTATACAAAATATAGATATTATACTATGACTGCACTTAACGGTTAAGTACTAAAATTTGGGCTTAAAAATACAAAAAAAATTCCTTATCTTTTATAAAGTACCCTGCAATAAACAAAATATTAAATATTATTTATATATGTATATAAGAAATAGATAGAGTCAAACGGATAAGAAATACTTTAAAATTAAATGCATGGTCTAGATTCAAAGTCATGTTCTAAAAAGCAACTGTGTTAAGTAAATTTCTGAACAAAAAGGTTGCTGCAAACATTTTTTTTTGCTATGAATAATTAAAGACTAGACAAATACGCCTATATGTCTAGCTCTCCTGCTATGCCCTACATAAACTTTTTTATAACACAATAATTCACAATTAATACATCCAGCACTATTATCATCATCACCTTAGATATAAATTTTATATTCTACATTTTGTTAACACAAAATATTAACCGATGCAACAAAAAAAAAATACTTTTAGCATTGGATTATCTTATGCAAAGAGGAAGTAACAATCGCACCATTTACTTAGTAACCTGAATAAGGCCACAAACACTCTAAGGCTTCATTTTCTAGGTCTCCCCTTATCCCTGACCCGTGGAGGTCAGCATGCATACTTGTATGCATTAGTAATATTAACAAAGTTTGAACTTTTTTATCTTAATAGCTTTAATTTTGTAGCATTTAAAATATATACTGCTAACAACTATTGTTGTAAAATATTAATAATATAAATAAGCCTGGAAGAAGTCACTTCCAAGTGATAAGACCACCCTTTACACTTAAACTTAATTTTTATGTCTAGTTTTAAGGATCTTTTGTATTAATGGCAAACACTTAAGATGTTAGAATCACTATAAGAATGTCTTAAAGATTTTTGTATCTTTAAACTATATATGATTACTTTAGTATATATTAGCTAACAAAGGTCAAATAATGTAATATGCTACATACATACCTATGTGCAAGTGTAATTATTAATGCAACTAACATCAATAACAGTTATGAAATACAACACAAAAACACCAATTACTTATGCTTGAGTTAATTCTGTTTTTAATTTACACGTTGCGAAATAAAAACTGGGAAACGTCGTATTTATAGCATCATCTTTGTGTTTTCATGAATTCATCTTAATCACTTATCAAAACATTTTAAGCACACACAGATAAAGATTGGCACAGATAGGTCAATTTATATTCTATACCACGGAATTGTTTTGTAAGTGATAACAAAGCAGTTTCGTAACAAAAACATTGGACGCGAATGGTCTTTTCAGGGTGTTGTTTCATTTTTCATTTAAAAATGACGCTCGATCTTCGATATAGGACGTGGACTCTGGTTAATCCAATTTAGCGATGAGACACATATCCCCGTACAGCATCACGTGTTGACAATATTCATAAATTCTTCTGGTTCAACAATAATAAGTACACCAAATGTAGAATAACTTTGTCTATTATTTAAAACTAAAACGTTACACAAATTATTTACTTACGGTCACCAGTAAAATATAGTTCGTCGTACACATTTAACTTTTAATTTAGCAAATTAAACACAGTTTTCTAACGATATAAAAGAAAATAAATAAGTCTCGATTCAATTACGACTGATTCACTCATTGACACTCAGTGGAAGAAAAAAAAATTGCAGCAAGTTAACTGTCAACAGAACGTCAACACAATGTCAGTTGTCAGTCATGTCATCTTTTTTTTTTATTTATGCGATTTGGATGTTGGGGTTTTATATTTTTTTGTAAAAATGTAAGTAAAATTATTAAGAAGAAGAAGAATTGTGTAATAAAATAAGGAAAGTGTAAAATAATACTTTACTATTAAAGCAAACATATATTTATGCTAACTTACTTTATTATCTTTATCGTTTTATTATTGTGTTAGCGTATGTATTTAACACATATTTAATTAAATATATTATACAACTACTACTAGTACTTCTTACAAAAAATGTGACACCACCAGCAACGATAAAATTAACATGTTTTAGAAATATATGGTCTAGAAAAACCTAACTTAACATAAAATAATATTTGAAAGTATTATATCATCAATAAAGTGCTATAAATAAGATTAAATCTTAGCATAGGCTAATTAATAAAAAATTCTGTATTAATCTTAAATCATTATCGCATAATTGATTATCCTTATCGTATAATGTAATAATCGATAGTGTAAAAATTCAAACAATTATTTTGATAATATCTTGTAGCTACACGGCGTGTCTCAGCACGCATAAAGTGTTAATTGAGTAGAAATAGTAGTCAATTGTAACAGTTTACGAGTTAAATTCAGTGAAATATTTTAAGGGTAAGTAGGTAATGAACTACTTGTGCTAAAATACAAGACATTAATCACAAAAATGAACGTGTATGATCGCTCATAGTAGCACCACAAATTATAATATATCTGAGATGCTGCGATGCTAATCTTTTAATGTAAGGGCAGGGCCGCGCCAACCCCCGGTAGCGCCTGTGTGCAGTACAGCGTTCGGAACCTATCGTGCCAGAAGGCGTAAAATTATCATTTATGGATCAAATGATCGCTTTACTTTGCTTTTAGCTTTGGTGTCACCAGGGGGTAGCACCTAGCACATGATACAATTTATCGTAAATTATATGCTTTCTTACATCGTACGTATCATCGTCGAACGAAACGATTATTATAAATATTGAAAGACGTGTTACCTACTTACTTACAAAAAAAAACAATTATAACAAAAATAATGTCGGCGGCAGCGGCGCGGCGCCCCTATTGTCTTGGCGCCTGTGTGCCGCATACCGCACACTTCGCACGTATGGACGGCGCGGCCCTGTGTAGGGTATAACCACAGTACAGTTTGCAAGAGTGCCTCAATTAAATATATGTAGATATATGATGGCATATGTATGCAAAAGTTATAAAATAGATTATAATGCGACCTCTAAATGTATAAGCTTAATTTTAAGATTTAAAAGGCTCGTAGAATGATTTGTTATTTCTTCGTGACAAATTTTAAATAATAATAATTAATTATATAGCTATTATAAATTATTCATGATTATATACTATTGTATCTAGTACTTAATAGTACCTAGTCATAGGAATGAGCCGAACTTATAACAAATCTTCTTTCTTTTAAAAGATAAAATAATCTGAGAGATCATACAGTCGCTATGTTACTTCACGATTTTTAAGTCTTGTTTCAAAATTCGCTTAAACATTTTTCTAGATGACTTCAAAAGAAGATGCAGTAGATATAGGAACTGCTCTTGAAGCAGTCATAACCAGTGTCGGAGGGCTAGGTTTATATCAACGTATACTGTTTTTTTGCATGATACCTTTTGGTTTTACGTGGGCATTTATGTATTTTGGACAAATGTTCATCACTGCCACTCCTCAAGAACACTGGTGTTATGTACCTGAATTGGAAACTTTGAGCATGGAACTTAGGTAAATATTTACTATTGTATAAAGCTGAAGAGTTTTTTATTTTGTACGAACAAAAAACGGTTTAAAGTTGAGTCGCTAGAAACAGCTAGTAAGAAATAAAAATTAGTAGTTTTCTTATGAAATATGAGTCATTTGTGTGGATCAATTTTTGGTAATGTTCATGAGGTTCTGAGCCTAAAATTGGTATATAGGTACGTGCATTACTTCAAATCTAAATCTGATCTGAATCACTGGAAAATCCGTCACTCCGTATCACTAATTGATATATAGGATTTAATAAATTAATGACATATAATACCATTAAACGTATTTCAGGCGATCTTTATCTACGCCTACAACTGGTGACTACGATGTGGACAATTGTATGATGTTTGATGCAAATTGGACATATGTTTTGGAAACCTTGCTTCCCCCAGACCCAAATACACCTCTTGTCGCTTGCCGTAATGGATGGGAGTTTGAATTTGAGGACATACCGTATTCCACTGTTGTTAGCGAGGTGTGTTAAACGCGGAGAAGTTAATTTAAGCTAGGTTTATTATGAATAGGAAATACTTCTTTGTCATTCAACAAAAGGACCATTAATTTGCTTTATACTGTGTTACATGGAAAATAAAATCAATTGGATTTCGTAGTCCATTTCCGTACCACTCGGGTTGCTCAGAAATGTCTATTCGCCAATGAGATCACCTTTTGATAAATTTAAACTCTGCTTTTTTATACATATCTTAATAATATTCTTTATATAATATATTATATGAATATAAATAGATATTAACGAACGTTTTTAGCGGGAGTGGGTGTGCGACAGAGCAAGTTTGGTTCCTTGGGCCCAGTCAATAAGTTTCGTTGGGTCTGTCGTGGGTGGTATACTGTGTGGCACCTTAGCTGATAAATACGGACGGCTTCCTGTTCTTATGAGTAAGGATTTCTTAAGATTTTTTTGATTAATTATCATTATGCTCAAAGTTATAGTACGCGTCACGAATCTTTAGCGCTGAACGAAACCTGCGCAGAAGTCAAAAATAAGGTATCGAGGTAACGGCGCGGCGCGCGGGGCGCGTGATCGTCGGGTGCGCGAGCGTTGATTGGTTGTCCCAGTCGTGTTGTCTTTCTTGCACCAATACGTTAATTACGAGCGCGATCCTACCGATGCGCAGCTATTCTCGTCCAGCGCTAAACTTAAATGACGTGCACTATAACTATTTAAGTCTCTATTAAAAATGATATACAGTGTTTATTTTTTAAATCGACAGTGTTTTCTGATTATAGTAATTTAACTGTTGGAGTTTCTTAATTATAGTTAGTAGAACGGTACCTACATCACAATGTAACTCAACTATTTCAGCTTATTGTAGAAAAGGTCATTGTGGAAATTCTTCCTACGTATGTTATAAAGTAAATACCAATGTAAAGTAGAGAAGTGTCAAACATTACTTTGTTTTTTTCAGTGACAAATACTTTCGCTCTAATAGGTAACGTAGCGACGATGTTCACGACGGGGTTTTGGGACTTCTGCGTTTGCAGGTTTATCGCTGGAATGAGTGTGGATAGTTGTTTCATTCTTATTTTTATACTTGGTAAGTGTATATGGGTCCTTATTAATCTTCTGAGCAGAACTTAACGATTAATCCCACATTTTTGAAGCCTGTAAACATCTATGTAGCAATTTAAAGGACTTTAGCTTGGCTATGTCGACATGACTATACTTTCCATTTACGGATTAACTTATCGAAAAACGGAGTTTTCCAGATTCCAGTTTTCGTATTAAGAGTTGGTTTGAATAAAGTAGGTACGTTCTTAGAAGAACTGTTCAATTAATATAGGTGTATATTTCCAGTTTTGGAGTACGTGGGTACGAAATATCGGACATGGGTGGCTAACATATCTATAGGTTTGTTCTTCGGTGGTGGTTGTATCGTGCTACCAGGCATTGCACTGTGGATCAAAGATTGGAAGTACCTTATGCTCGCTACATCAACGCCTATGATTATTGGATTCTTGGCGCCGTTCGTAGTACCAGAGAGTGCTAGGTAAATTAACGTTTTTTATTTATTAAAAGTTTTAATTAAACATACGTACATATAATAGTTCACATATGACATTGAAATATGGATTTTTTAAGTTATATTTTTTTTATAAATTTACAATGATTTTTAGATGGCTCGTTTCAAAAGGTCGTATTGATAAAGCTGTGAAAATTTTTAAAAAGTTTGAGAGAATTAATGGGAAAAAAGTACCGCAGAATGTCATGGACCAGTTTGTGGTAAGTTCAATATACCGGTATTAAAAATCAGTGGATAGTGTATACATTTACAAAATGGCTTTAGCTTAGTGTACTTACCATCGTAAGTCTGGAAGGTATTAATATCATAGGATTGTGGAAAAGTAATTCGAGGACAGGCAAATTTAAGTACATCTTAAATTGGTTCAATTTGACAGTTCGCCATACAAATCTGTCAAAGTTGTTGACTTGTAGCGTGCTTAAATTTGATTTGCGTATGAGTATCTGGCTGTTAGTGTTACCTATTTACCTAAATAAATAAAAACTCGTCTATAATTTTCTTTATATTGCTTATCATATTCCATCTTGCAGGCAGCCTCCAAAACAACTAAAGACGAAGAGAAAGGTTTAGCTCTAATCTTCAAGACGCCGTCACTCCGGCGTATGGTAGCCTTTTTAGTGATCGCGTTTATGTCGGTGGCCGTAATGTTCGATAGTATCATACGTATGTCGGAGAACTTGGGACTGGATTTCTTTGTAACGTTTGCTGTGACGTCCGCTACGGAGCTACCGTCGGTGATCATTCTACTGTTTTTATTGGATAGGTAGGTAATACTCAATTGTTTTTATTGGAAGAAATGGCTTTTTTGTTAGTTATTTTGAGTTATGATTAATGTAAAATATTTAACTTAATATTTT
>JADANM010001663.1:1874724-1918076 GCA_026213755.1 Eurema hecabe | reverse complement strand
AATCAAAATTTATAAGGAAACTCGTGTATAAGTAGTTGCACCTAAATGAAGCAGTAAGGCGGACGTAGCGGTAGAAGACATAGTCTTACTCCATTTGACATAGAACATTACTTACATAAAGAAGAAATAGTAATTGACACAGATTGACATAACATTATTTCTAATCTATGCTACCATAATAAGTGTGCTATTTGTATAAATCGCCAGGATGTAGAAGAAACAGATGAGGAGTTACGCGGTGAGATGAGCGATGAGCTGCAAGTGATAGATCTGCAGACGTGTCGCTGGCACCAGGTGGCGCTACGCACTGAGGCGCAGTCGGCGCACGCGCAGCCGAAAGACGAGCCTATGGTCAGCGAGGAGAGTGTCACTGGTTTGTATTAGCAATGATATGAAGGACATGGTTTATCCAATAAAAAAGATGTATTTGAATTGGCCTATTTCTAACTAAAAAGGAAAGAGTAAAATAGCAAAATTGCTTTTGAAAAAAAATCAAACACTAATTGGCTATAGTTATTTTTGTCTCCTAAATAATTCACTATGACGCAAAATTCAAGAGTAGATTATTCATACTTTATTTACACAAGAAACTTTACCTTGGAGTTATTGCACAATACCCCAAGTACCTAATCCCAAGTAACCATGTTGCAGTGGTAACAGATGAAGTGTTCACAATGAAGCTAGGCTCCGCCCCCGCCCCCGCCCCCGGCCACGCCTCCGACGGCCCCCCGGGGGTCCCCCGCCCGCGGCCCCGCGCCCCCGCAGCACGCATGTCCACCATGCTAGCCGTGCAGAGATCTGTGCTCTATCTGTATGGCGGAGTGCTGGAGAAGGACGAGAAGCAGTTCTACTTGGGAGATATGTATAGCTTGGGTGAGTTTTTTTTTACTGAAAAGCAGGACGGATGTCTGATCGTAAGTAGTGAACTGCACATAAGAGGTCTTACAAATGTGTTGTGCATGTTTTGAGGAGAAATAGGCTCTATACTTAAATATTGCTAGATCTTAAAAATTTAAAAAATCACGGTTATTTTTGATACCAGTAGAAATATATGGAAGTGGGAACGATAAAATGGCTTTCTACCAAAAAATGTTGTCATCTATTGAAAATTTATATCTATTGAATATTGCGCAGGCGCTTAATGCAATATCCATTCGTCATACAATAACAAGAGTTAGTAATAAAAAATAATAATAAAAAAGATTTTTATTATTATTTTTGAATAAAAGTATCAATACAATAATTGAACTTAATGATATCAAACAAAGAAAATTACGAAATCACATACATATTTTCGTCTTTACCTTACTTTCATATCCGTTTTTAATTCCAGATCTGCATAAATTAAATGAATGGAAAACGATAATAGCGCAGCCGAAGCTTCCCGACTGGCTCGGGTCTGACTCGGAAGAATCCGGCTCCGAGAGTGAGACAGACGACAGTGAGGAGTCGGACGAAGAATAAGATTTAACTATAAGCGAACTCTAATTTGTACAAATAAATGTGTTTATATGAAGTGTCGTTTTAATATGATAAAATGTAGTCGTGTATGTGGTTTTGAAGTTATTCATAACAGCACGTGAATTATGAGATAAAGATGGATTTATTTCTTTAAATAAGCACTTTCAAGTTTAATATCTTGAATACGATATTAACGAATTGTCTAAGTCAAATTGACCTATACCTTTTCCTATACTACGACAAATTGACATCTGCTGTGGTGTAAAGGTAATTTATAACTGCCGTTTGTGCTAAGGAGTAAGGGGTTCTTTCTGGGGTTTGGAAATATATGTATTTAATTTATCCTTAAGGAGTCTGCGGAGTGTGAAACTAGATAGCGCTGTCTGAAAGTATTTATTTTTAATCGTCTTATCATGCGCCAAATTATATAGAAATAGAATAACGCTTTAGGTACTCTAATTCGGGTTATTAAATATAGTAGCATAATATATGTATATGTGTGGAAAATAAAAGACGCCATTCACATGTTACCGTTTTATTTACATATTACTTACACAGTAATATAATTTTTTATAAAAATTTCGATACCTATTCGTACGTATATTTTGTCACACAAAAAAATTGAGATATTTTTATTCATTGCAACACCAACTGTTTTACAATTTTTTTATGACTTTATTTTCAATAATTCGTGTGACTATTATTTCATTATACATAGACATGCTCTGTTACAACAAATCCTTTTGACTTACAAAGAATTTATTTAAACATAAAAAACTTGCTTTGAAGCATACACTGGTTTTAACTCACGTATAAATTAAACCAATCAAGTAAAGTAAAAATAGTACGTATATCGGTATAAATAAGCTTAAATTGCCAATACACATAACTGAGTTAGAATTTTAGTTGAGAACTTTTAGAACCACAGATACACGAAAACTTACTTCTCGTCATTATTTATCTATATTTGAAATGTCAAATAAAGATATTTTATAGAATCCAGTGATGATAGATGATTGATTAAAACTGGGTTGTATCATGCATCAAGAAGCAGTATTTATATATCTATACAACACGTTACCCTGTTATAATTAGCAAACTGTAAAAAAGCTATCCCTAACAACATAGAACCGAGAAGATTACATTTAATTATTTACAATGACAGACAGATTTCTTTACAATTAATTGCTGCGTTCAAAAAAGTTTAATTACAAGTTAGCATTGTAGTGATGTCTATTTATATTATAAATTTATTACTCTTGTTATGTATTTATTTAGTGAAACCAAATCCGACTTCAACAAACAGACTATAGAGTAATTTGATTTTAATATGAAAAACTACTAAAAACTTGGACTGTTCTATCGTAGAAAAAACTTCAAATATACGCCCCTTACTTTAGAGTTTAGCATTATGTGTCATCAAGATGGAAAAGATATATTAGAAAACATATTTTCAATTCCAACAATATCACATACAGGCTCCATTTTGAAGTCGGTTAGTATTGATTCATACAAATGCAAGATAATGTTTAATCATACAGTCCAATACTCAAATAATATTTTACATTTATACTGACTATAAAATGTATTTATCTATTATAATTTTTTAATCTATTTAAATTGATAAATTTGAGTATTCGGGGCTATAAGGATTAATTCACAGTACAATGTTGCCAGCAAATATAAAACTGAAACTTCATAATAGATGATTATGTGTAATCTGTGCAAGTTATAAGTGCGAAGAAATTACACTATCAATAGGTATTAAGTAGATGGCACAATACAAGCAGTTGAGTTTTGGTCCCGCAACTTGCACATTTAAAAGAGTTGTATAAATAAAGTTTAAAAAATGATTAAAAGTGAAAAATCCGCAGTTTATTTAATTTCACAAATTGTAGGATATATATTATCATTTAATTTCATTTACTTCAATATTGTGCGTTATATGCTAAATAATTGTATAAAAACAAAATTCTACAATTAATCGTTAGCGCTATAATGAAGTTATAATCCATAACAGTTATTTCTATGCATTAGAGGAAAATAATTAAAAGCAAAAGCTAAATAACATTATGAATAAGATTGTATTATAAAAAAATATAATGCAAATTAACATTCAAATTTGATTTAAAATTGTCGTTTGTCCACAAGCAAACGTGATTCACAATAAAATAATAATATAAAAGCGAATCAGTCTCAACTTATACATAGTTTATCGACTAAGTTATATTTACACGTTACAACATTCCATAAAGCCGACGACCCTTCGCGCCATTATATTTACACTTTTCATTATACTTATTACTTACAATCGCTTCCATAGACAAAATTTTAAAATTTAAATATCCACCACTATAGGGCGCGAAGCAGATCGACCCGAAAGACAATACATACGAACAGTACGTGAAACAATAAAAAACATTTGCTAGCTAAATCGATCATAATTTACAAGTTAATATTTACAAGATCATTAAATAAATACACAATTTGGCTGATATTTCTCTAAACATTTCTCGATTACGACCTAAATTTCATTGGGAAAAGTTATTGTCGATCACTTAAAATCCGACACGTTTATAATCTGTTACGTCAATCGTTATCTGTGCTGAAATGTCACTTTTATAATCTGTCCTCCTCCGTATCACAGGATCGTGCGCTGCGCGTTGACGGTTGACGCATGGCGGCTTGACGTTTGTTGACGCGCACTGACTAGGCCGCGCGTCACGCGGTACTATTCGAATATTATGCTACACATGATATCAGACGTTTTTTTATCTTTTTACATTTCATTCCGTACTTTCACTCGAAATATGCATGGCTGAGCAAAATAAAACAGAGTTCAGCAAAATAAAACACGATTCATTTATGTTGCAATAAACATTCAAAATTGACAATAAGGATTCATTTACTTAGATTAATTCCGCACTATAGTTGTGCCATAACCTCGTTATTTTTATATGATTCTAATTTCGAGTGAACAAAGCACGGAATGAAAGTATTAACCGAGAACATGGTTCAAAAAACTGTCTAATATCGTGGCAATCGCGTTAGTTGACTTAGAATAGATCCGTGACGATGGTGCCGAACCAGGCGCACACAACAGGCAGCGCATACGAGAACAATGCGCTTTGCAGCGAGGGCTTGTTAGCGGACGCGGCTACGGGCTGCTCGCGGGCTGTCTCTTGTTCCTTACCCGTATCTATATCGTTAGTGTTTTGTTCTACTTCAGTGTTGTGGCCTGTAGTGTCGTCGGTGTGCAGACGCGGTTGAATGTTGTTGGTGGAGGGTCCGTTGACAATGCTCGGAATGAACGGCACTTCGGATATCGGGTTTCTTGTGTCCGTGTCTGGGTCCGTTGTTTGAATGTCTGGACGGCCGGAACCTGGAAAGGAATTAGTATTTAATATTTATCAACCCATTTTAAGATTATATGAGATTTTGTGTCCATGTAGGATCTTAAGTCCGCAATTGGACAATATTTACTATGAGATGCGAACTCTAGACCTTTGACTGTCTACTGTTAAATATTTAAAAAATAATTATATTAAAGTATAATAGTGTACATTTCAAGAGCACGTACATTCTAAACAAGAATTTATCTAGTATAAAGAACATAAAAAAGTAAGTTTAATTTTCATTTCTTATTTAAATAAATATTTTAAACTTCAAAACTGTATTACTTATACATATAAAATATATTTTATATATACCTTCAGGATAGTCGTTGCCGGCGTCCCTATCCTCGTCATCATCGGGCAAATCTTCTGTATCATCGATATGATCTCCGGAGCCAGACCCTGAACCGGCGTTCTCGAATAGATCTAAGTTCGTGGCCGCTGCTTGTAAATCTTCAGCTAAAATTTTCGGATGAAGAAGTTAATTGACATATCACATAAGGTCTATTAAATAAATAAAATGAAGCTCAGTTATCTATTAACAATGTGGCATGGTCCACACCTATGGGTAGTGCTATAAATGGCTTGATAGATGCTTAGCTCATGAAATTCATAAGCTGTAATTTTCTATGTACCTTAAACATGTTTAACCTTTTTTTGTAAAACATACTTAAAATAATTACGAGCTGACCAAAAAAAAAAATACTTACGAGAGTCCTTCCACTGCACTTCGACGCCATTATACGCGTCCCTTAAGCGCGCGCTCAGTCCGCGTAGCGCTTCGAGTTGCGCGCGCGCCACCCCCGCGCCCGCGCCCCCCGCGCCAGCCGCACTAGCGCCGCGGGCCTCGGGGTTGGACGCCAGGGCTGCTGAACCATCGCCTGCTGCTACACCCGTGTACCTGCAACGTTATGTTAATGTAAACTTTTATAATAACACCACTTGGGTTCATTTGACATACCGAATAGGCTCTAAAGCATTTTATAAAGTAAACAAGGTTCTTAAATAAAGCATATAATGGTTCCCTATTATTTGTCAAGAGATCAAAGTGTGTGAGACTTACGTGGCTACGTGAGTCCCGTTGAAGCAGGGCGCGGAGGTGACGCTGGCGGAGGCGCACAGCAGCGCGGGCAGGTGCGCCCAGTAGCGCCGCGAGCTGCGCACGCGCGCGCGCGTCTCGCGCACCAGCCGCTCCAGCGCCGGACCGCCTTCAGCACCTACACATCCCCATAACATTACAAATAAACACAACTATAGAAACTTTAAAAAATTATTGTCCCGTACACAAAGAACAAGTGTAATAGATGGAGAGATAAGTGGAGAAAGTCGGAAGTTTTGTGCGTACAAACATTTTTGTTACTTTTTTTCATACAGGCAGATAGAAGTTATTTTACTATGGTGAATTTAAAAGTCATGGTCAACTTACCATGACTCTCTTCAACTTTGGTAGGCGGCTTCTTCTTCTTTGAGCCACGTTTTCCGTCGAACTCGTACGACCTAAAGTCTATCTCTCCTCCCGCCGGTTCCGGATCTGCGTTTCTCTTCTCTCTCCTCTCCTTTTCCTTTTCGTGTTCTTCCAGCTGTTGGAGGTTTATATCTCCTCTCATGTATTGCAGGAAGCGAGACCTCGATTTTGCCTGCTCCTTCATCTCTTCCGTCACTCTTTTGATGTCCTCCGGCGTACGGAGGCTCGTCAGTGATGGGTCGTTATTTACTAGCGTCTCAAGTGACGTTTCTATGACGAAATCGTCCACATCATTCGATGTTTTCCAATCCAAGTCAGGTAGCGAGCGAGCGAACCTTCTCTGCCTGTCCGGTGCAAAGAATGGACCGGACACGCCGCCACCAAGAACTGGCTTGCCGCATCCAGAGAATATTTTCTGGGAAATTTCTTGGTTGCGCTCTTGGAAGCTCATGATGGCTTCTGATATTTTAATGTCTATCGGGCCGACTACCATGGCGATATTAAATGGTCCGAGAAGGCGGTCCGCTACTTTTTCTACGGCATCTGAAATGACAATACACTTTTTAATAGGTATTCTAGCTTAAACTCAAATATTTTCTCCATTTAATGTATCACTATAGCTTAAATGCTGCTGCTTTCCCTCCCACTTTTCTGTATAGCAACTTTATTCACCCTTCTATTACTTTTAAAGGGCCGGATAAGCCGGTGGTCGCTAACCATCAATTTCAATAACTGATAACTCTTCGATGATCTACCAAGGAATAGAAATAGCACTCACCAACATAAGCGTCCCACTGCTCAGCCAGGTCGGCGTGCGCGGGCAGGCAGGCCCTGATCACGTTGTGGCAGTACCGGCTGCAAGCCAAAGCGGAGTTGCCCCCACAAGCGCCGCAGTACTGTAGCCGCGCCCATGACGTCACACATTCTTGGGTCACTCCCACCTGAAGAGTTAAGATGAGATTGAGATATAAGCACAGATTATTAATTTTTTCTTAATGATCAAAGTTGTGGGCTTCTCTTTCAAATATCAACAATCAATTATATCAAAAAAACTGAAATAAATAAATTCGAAAACTGAATATATTAGAAGATAAAACAGATACTTTGGAGGTTGTGTTGTATGTTTTACATAATATTCCTATTTCCCTACCAGCATTGGATACCTACAGGATGCGTACGTACTGGTTTTTCACCAGATAATTTATAAAAATAATTGAAAAAGTCTCATACAGACTGCTCCTTCACATAGTAACAAATCCTATGGAAACAATTATTATATTTCAGCAAATAGCAGTGAAATCATCTCCTTGACCTTTTTGCTTATACAACCGAACACTTTACTGAATGACATCACCCATACGCGTGAAACAATTAGCAATTACTAATAATAATGGTTGAATCTTTACTGCGAAATCCGTCCATGTGGCACGCGAGCTAATTAGGTTAGTTCATCTGATGAAGATTCTTTTAAATTAACGAACGAGTTTGTTATGTCTGCGAATATGAGTCAAAGAGATATTACGTTAAGGAAAACTATAGACTGATACTTTTTCGGTGACATTTTTTTTCTCAATTTATAACTAACGACAAAGTAGGTTTTATAAATAATACAGGTACGTCACGTCTTAATATAAATACAAAAAAAAACAATTATAAGGTTTGCTTAAGCAACTTTAATTCTAATATAAATCAGGAACATGAAGAATCAGTACTAAATCAAATTACAACCTAGAAAGCAGTTAATTAAGGAAGTAATAAAATAATGTTCAGACTAAACTAAACGGCCATAATATTGGTATAAGTGTAACCTAATTGCAATATGTCGTCTGGCGCCAAAGATGACGTGACCACAGATTATATTCTGAGGTCAATATTTTAATGAATGACTTGATGTTCGATTCAAATAAACCGCTAATTGTATAGGTATTGATATTGGTTAAATAAATGTTCATTTGATTTATATAAATTGATCTTCATACATGTTAATAATAACTCCTTCATTTTATTATGCAAGATATGAGATACTATTTTTTTATATGTATATAATATTGGTGATCTAAAAGGTGTGTTTTAATATGATAATCGATATAATGATCACGTATCAAATAAATCTAATAGTTTATAGACCATCGCGACTTTGTTACCATAACAAGGACATGAATAAATTTATAACAATCAAATTTATCGTCAACGCTTGCCAAATTGTTAACCATTTAAGGACCGGCCTACCGCGCAAAATACATTTGACGAAATTTATGCTAAAACATGGCCTAATCTTTATTTATTTTGTATTGTCAAAATATAAGTATGACATAATTAAATCGTTACTTAACTTTATTACAACATTATACAAAAACGAGTACAACTAATGTCACGTTTTTTTTACTTTAGCGAATTTTTTTTAATATTTTTGTGACTATACCTCTTAAAGAAATTACAACATGCTCAGACCAAAATTGAAAGCGTTGTAGTAAAGTACCATAAACATTAAGTACTCGAAATAAAATTAAAAGCAAACAAACAACACGGACCTCTTTAAACATTTTCTCTAAGGTACCAGCGTACAGTGTGTCTTGGTTCAATCTAAAAACTCATTCTGTTTGTTCAGTAGCGAGGCACAAGGGTCAACAGTTGTAATAATGTTTGCCCTTATGTATACCGCTGGGGGTACGCAATCTCTTTTGATATCTCGAGTTTATCTACGACAGTGAATACCAATATCAGGAATAATATCCATCTACGTCGTTGGAAATAACGGTTTTCTTATTATGACGTACTATACGTGGCTTGCGGATTTACCCGGGAAGTTCCTGGGGCTATACCAGGATATAAGTATAAAATCTAATATACCTGCATATCGTAGTTCTTGCGTGAACTAGCAAACACAAAGAGTGTGTTAAGTAATTAATATTCATCATCAAACGAGAGATCTCAAAAATCATAATAAAAGAATTGCCTGTAGTCTTCTGAAGGTAAAAAAATATATTTCATACACACGATTTCAATATTAATTTATTTTTTGTCTGGATATTCAGGCGAGCATGTTGTGGTTGTGTGGGTGTGTGCATAATATTGTTATAAGTATTCAATTTAATTAAAGGTTATTAGAGGTTTTATATAATTCAGCGAGTGCTAAATTATATTCAGTTGACGATATATTGGAAATCACATCTATCATAAAATTATCAATTCATAAAATATCAGTGGGTATTAGTATGTATGTCTGTGTGTATGTGTTTTTACGTGAGTGCATATGTGAGAGTATGTGTCTCAATCTCTATACCTGTATCATATTCCTGACGACGTCAGCGCCGGCTCGCAACGCCTTGTGGAAAGTTCTAGTCGCCACAAAAGCTCTTCTAAGCTGCACGGACAACTTCGAGGGCACGTCTTCGAAGGGCTGGATGTCTCGCATGTGTTCACTCACGCATTTGAGATAGCTGCAATTTGATTAAGTATAAAGGGTTAAGGCATTTCATATGATTGATAAGGGTAGGCATACGTAACATGCTAAGAAATAAACACAATAAATCATCAAATTGCATCAAATGGAATATAAAATTCCCATCGAAAAAATGCGTGAATGTTTAAAATTATTGTTTTCAAGATTCGCGTACTTTTTGGTACAAAGTAAATTTCGCAGTTTTATAATTATACGCAACGAGTTACATATCGATGCTGTACATGTCTGTTTCACAGTAAAATAACTGTATCTTATTGAATATACGATCAAAGCGTGCGCCGAATTCTGCACCAGTAAATCGTGGCAGGGTAAAAGATTAATGACTGCATTGTGCCAACATTGGCGTTAGCCTATAATTAACTCGACGGAGCGGGCAAATTGTCGAACTTGAGCCTGAATATATTGTTTTACGAATAGCAGTATTTATTGGGAAACTGGCTGTTTCCTCCTTGCCTTATACGTCAATTTTTCCCTAAATACGCGTGTACATCTTAAATCTCGAGAAATTGTGGGTCGACTCAGCTTCAGCCGACTAAAACCCTACGATGTTTCGACATGTCGCTTCATGAATGGACCATGGCCCTTGCAGACTTTTCCCTAATCCCTTACATCTACCAGGGTTAGATATTAAATATATAACTTTTTTAACACCTAATGTTATGGTTGCTTATTATTAACAGACGAATGAATCTAAAAGTTAGAGAATAAAAAACTAGACTAATATCAGTAAAAGGTTCAACTCCCGAGAGAGTAGAAAAAGTTGCAAAAACCCCCAACGAAGTGAAGGCTAAAAAAATCACATAAAAAAATAAATATATTTTTTTATCTATGTAAACCCCAAAAGCAGGTCAGCACAAAATTTTCGGCTAGCATATCGTGCTATATCGTGGGTTCTCACTCTATTAGCATATTGGCACAAACATGCGACATCGTGCTTCGAATACTAAAGATTACTCACTAATCTCCCGTCTTAAAGAAACACACTGTAGCATGCAATGTTACTCATTAAAACTAAATTAATGACTTTTTGATAGAGCAACTTTACTATAAATCAAGATTCGTATGTTTTTTTGCTGAAAGAACTTAAAAAAATATGTTTTTATTAATACAAGAAGAACTATCGCTTTTATTTTGCGTCCAAGGTGCTGGATTGAACCACAAACCACTTAGGTAGCCTATAGCTTAGCTGTCTTATATCAGAAAATACATATAAAGTGGCCTAGCTATAAATCTTTATCTCTTTCTTTTAGGCTTAACTCTAAATTCCTCTTTTACACTCCTCAACAAATTTTGAGATTAATATTCGTAGCTGCATTTTGGTTTCAAACACATTAGTAGCATACAGTAGCACAAAGTTTATGTAGACTTTCTATGTAGAAATGAGGAGACCGCTACTTACTTCTCATCAAAGCTGTATTGCGAGTTAAGTACAGTGAACATCTTCTGATAGAGGATGTCGAAGAAACTATCCATCATCACGTCGAAGTCGGTGTGACCGCGAGTGTAGTACCTGGATACCAATATAATATTACATCCCTTCCTTTATTAAATAAATTAATTATAAATAAATTTGTCATGGGTGTCCTAAGAATAACTCCATTTTACAAATACACATGTTACCCATTGATTATTCAAAACTTACGTTAACTTCAATTTTTGTTATAGTATGAAGAGGGAAGACGAGCTGGACGCACTCCTGATGGTAAGAGTAACGCCAGCCCATAGCCAATGCAGTGCTACTCGGAACTTTGCTATAAAGCCCAACTCCGGGCAGGGTGCACTACACCGACGCTCCCCACTTTGAGTCGTCAGATGTTAAGACTCATAAAGTGGCACTATTTAGAATATTCTAGATCAGTAATGTCAACGAAAAATATGTCTCGTCTCACCTCTCCAATTGTTCGAAGAGTTGCACGAAGACGTAAGAATGTTGCTCGTAGATCATGCCATAAGTCCTTTTGAACATCGCGTGGAACTCTTCGCGTGACAACTGCAGGAGTTTGCGGAAGAATTCTGCGACAAAAGACGTTTCGTACATTATTGATTTGAAATACTGTGAATCAAATGTGTTACTATATGTAGCCTAGTTGAATAAAGTTGTATTTGACGTCGATTCTGTTTATATCTATACTGTTTGTTAAATTGTAAGGGGTAATTTCAGGACCTACTGAACCGATTTTAAAAATTATTATTGCTGAGTGTCATAGGCTATATAAAAAAAGGATTGTTAACATTATGTCAGCTCGTACATAAATATATTTAAATTTGAGGTGGTAGGAAGTTTAAAGTCGTGTTTGGTTGTAATGAAAGGATATTGAGATCATTTTATCTATTAAAACCAAATTATTTGTGAACATCATAGTATCATAGAGCTTATAAGTCATATCCTAATTCATGTGTAAACAGTGATGTTCCTTAATAAGTTCAGTAGGTAACAGTAGCAATGGTTAGTTTTTTAACATATACAATTAAAGGCATTACTACCAAGGCTGTTAGTTTGCTATTTCCTGAAAATGTTTTAACAATAGCCGGTAAAACTACTTCGGAATTTCTCTGATCTTAGGAAGCTATCAAGGATACGAAGTGTTTTTTTTCTTTGCTTGGTAAGATATGCATATCTATTGTAAATGAGCTAATACTGTAGTGACCCCTAATTAGACAGGATCTGAAACGCACTTCTGATATATCTTTAAGTCTGGATATACCATAAAATTCCTCAATTTATACAGCATGCAAAAAATAGCATCAGTAAGTATACGCGTATTATTGGATCATATAACGATAATTCAATATAATCATAGTATATTGCTTAAAGTACAAGAATGGTTTTAAAGCAAAGAAAAAAGGGTATAGCGTGAACGAAGTCGTGTCGGGCCAGCCAGTATATAATCTTAGGAGGCAACTATAAGGACAAAGTATTATAGATGTTTATTGATATAGAAGTCTCATACGTCTTGGCCTGAAACCGGCATGAGGTTAACATATTAATATCGCACCTGCCATACATAATATTGAGCAAACCACATGTGCCGAAAACCTACATAGATAGTAGACGGTTAGTTTGTTTTCGCGCGAGGATACTGTTTCAATGTGAGTATTATACGCATATTTTAAGGCGCAATTTACACGCTCCTCAGAAGCAATGATGATGGCAACACTCTACGAAAAAGGTTTCGAAATTTAATTTTAACAACTTTATTAGTCAAAGTGGGTGGGTACAATGTTGCCCTATTTGCCTTAGAGCAGTTAAATTTTGACCACTACTTTCTTCAAAATATCAAGAAGTCTAAGTTTTTATCTTTAAGGATAAGGAAAACGTATCCAAATTATAGTTTAATCTTTTTTGCTATAGGTATGTATTGTTTGTGATTTTAGGGCAAAATCTATGAACCTACTGAACCATTATGAAATTCTTTGACCAACAGAAATCGGAATTACTTCCTGAGAGTCATAAACAATATATAAAATATAAAAAAACTTTAAAAATAAAACAGAACAGAATCAGATTTTACGCGGGCAAAGCCGCGAGGCAGACCTACTAATCAACAACACGTGTTCAAAAATTTTAGCATATATTTGCGCAGCCCAGCAAAATTAATTAATGAATTTTTTTGTAGACAGCGGACATGATTTACATCCAACCCAAATATTAGCATCACGGCTAAAACTAAAAATAAATGTTTATGAATCTACATGAAGAACGCCAGAAGCTTTGCAGATAGTTCATAAAATTGTGACGACGATGGTTATATGTATGTTTTATGCGACGTATCTGTCTCTATAACCCAGTTTTCTTGTTTATCTCAATCCTATTATTGGACATTTCCTAGTTAAAGAATGTTATTTCATTAGTTACATATAATAGCTTACAAGAGTCTTCATACTCCTCCCTGCATTGGTCAAAACCATTGACGGTGCTCTGTAGCTCCATGTTTTCTTTGTGAATAAGTTATATTTATTTGTTAAGTTTTAATTTTAAATCTTTGTTCTTTCGTAACACAGATAGCATTTCTATTTCATTATCATCTCTTACATTTGAAAATAAATTAAAAGCTAAAACCTAAAAAATAGAGACTTTAGTATTTTTGATAGTCTGTGGAAGTAGCTTTTTGGCGGTAAATTATAATTAAAAATCTATCAAAAGGAGGTTTTTTTAATTTTATTTACAAATGTAAGTAACATTTATTCTACTCAACACAATTATTTATAAAACTAATAAATAAATAACGATTACAATTATAATGGTATAAGTTTGTGTAGTTTTTATATTAATAATACTGTGAATCGGGATCGCTAAAATTGCTCGACAGTTTTAATTAAAATCGATTCGGATCAGTTGTTTTCGTTTCGTTATTGTTTGATAGGCAGTTCTCATTCCTTGGTTTAAATTGAAATATCGGGATTATTAAAATGTTGATGGTTTATTTTTAATGTTATATGGCTGTTATAATTAAGAATATAATATTGTGTCCAGTAACTACTTTTACGATGTTTTTTACGATACGACTTGGTAAAATTTGTGACATTGACATATTCTCATAATCTGTATATATATGTCAGTTTGAATGACAGTTTAAAAAAAAATATATATACATATATATTGAGATAAATATGACTTAAAAACAACCAATTAAAGAACAACCATTAGGGCGCTAACTACAACGTGTATGGAATTCTATACAAACGGTCTAATTAAATCGTACAGTTTCTGAAAGTGTACATTCTATACAAAATGTATGTGTCGGGGATGTGTTAGAATTAATTAATCATTAGTATGGTTAGCGGTTGCGTAATTCAATCCGAGAGACCCAATGGGAATCGAGGCTAGGGGTAAGCCTTAACAAGAGCGGCATACCTACGTAATAAATTAATCAAATAATGAGCATTCTATTACTTAAAAAAAACTCGCAACAACGTCAAATTGACATTGTTTTGACATTGACATTGTCAATTCGATTCTTTTTTCTTAAAGGCGCATATTTTGATTGTGATACGTTTAGTGAATCATCTTTCTATCTTCTATGATTTCTATTTCATGTGTTTTTTGTATTTAGAGTATTTAAGTTTCCTTTATGAGGTTCTTTACAATAGACGTAAAAAAGTTTTTCTTTGAGAATATATATTTTAAATACAATGACATTTTAACATACTAATACAAACATCTTGGACGAAGCCGAGGTGCAATGACCGCCGATATAATTGGACTTGCGATAATTTTGTCGCATGTTTCTCACTCACCAGTGTGTAATCAATTATTTACTGCGTATTATTCATACAATCGATTATTTTTAGCCGTTAAAGATTTTTCATTCATTTAATACTTTCATAAAAACACCGAACACAGATAACATAAAATACTTTTTTTGAATTTCAATTTCATTATCTGTATCCATTGACATAAAATATCTGTATATCCTGTGGTTGGCGCCAATAGCTGCTGGAATGCTGCGTCGAACGGTCTATCTATATGCAAAATTGCAAATTGCATACAAAGCATTTACTGGACACAACGAACCAATACAAATCCGTTTATTGTAGGGAAAAATATAAAGACTAGGTGTGCTTTTTGGTTTCACCAAGAACTTTAGTATTTCATTATACAAGATAGCCTATAACCTAAATCATAAATGCGGTTACTAAAATTACGAATTTTTGTACTCCAAATTTTCCCCTAATCGGGCAAACCTCCTATAACTTCTTTTCCTTAACGTTTACTGTTAGTACCTAATAAGTTTTAGTATCATATACATACTATAGATATTAGATATAGGCAAGCGTTTTATGAATAGTTTTAATCTGCTCTGCAAAAAATGTTTCTCCTTCTCTTTTTGCTCGCAAACCTTTTTAAACTTCCCTTAAACACAACAACATGAAAAAAAAATCGGAACTGCTAAAGAAAGTTGCTACTACGACTATATTAACATAGTATGTGAATAGGAAACAATGCGATGCCCCTATTTGTACAATGTTAACGATATGATGTATAATGTATACACCGGTCAGTTATGCGTGCAATGAGATTTTTCAGTTCCGTATTGGTTGTGTAATTATGATGATGGACATTATTCAACAGTGTAGAAGATTCTAGATTGTCCGATAGTTGGCTAGAAATTATCTGAGTAGCGAATAAGAATGTTCTGTCATTCAGCTTGTGCCTATCTAAATTTGTTGTGGACAACTCAAAAGTTCTCAACAAAACTCAACTCAAACTCAAAAGCAAATCAATATCATTTCACTGGACCATGGGCAAGGATCTCCGAGCGTTACTATGACGCCACTATTATGTTGACCCAAAATTTTTATATTTAATACGCCTAATAAGTATCATAAGCGCGATTCAATTTCTGCGCGTTAGTAGCGATCTCTACAATAAAATAAAAATAATAAGCAACATTTATATATGCCTTTGTTATGGTATCGTAGTACGGGCTGATCCACAACTCCACGTCAAGGCGCGATTTTTGCGAGTGGGTGGGGATCTCATTCGATCCACCCCAGGTCATCGAAGAACGCCAGCAGTTTATTCACACTGCTGGTGATCTCCCGGAGCGTACCTGTATATTTTATATGCCTGTCTATGCCCTTAATCATAGATAATATTTGAATTCAACAAAAGGACTAACTTTAGGTTATCTGCATTAATTTTATTTGACAACTGTTAAGTTGCCATCACGGGGTTGTATTTGGGACAGAGTGTGTATTTAATCCATTACCTACACGTTGAATGTGCACAATAAAGCATCAAATATGTCATTAAACACACGTACATCTCTCTCTTTACGCCGTTGTTTGTATGAAAGTGAGATCAACTTTCTAGCTTTGGGTCCATTAGTTTATTCCATATGCTTGATGCATTATATTTGAATTATTATGGACCTTTTTAGTGCGTATAATTTTAATGTCACTAGTTTATTAATAGGTTTATTGTAAGCTTAGTTTGAATAGCGTTTTTATTGGTCAGTGTACTTTTACATTTTTATACGTGTGCCATAAAAATATAATATTATTTATATGGCAGTGCAAAATCGGTTCCGTACATTCAGAGATCCTCTTCGAGGTCGAAAACATGAAAAATTTTATCAAAACTCTTTATAAATGTTTCAAGATAAGGCTATATGAAAATCATTTCATTATTATTATTCATTAATCATTTCATTTCATTTCATTTATCATACATTTTGTTAAGAAAAGTCGTGAAGGAACCATATGGCATTTAAACGCTAAGATGCAATCGCCCCAAAGAGGCCATTTACGCACTTGACACACATCTAGCAATGCTTCGAAGATCTATAGAAATCTAGAAGCATTTCAAACTATTGAAACAGAGATGTTATCAAAATGTATACAAATTTAAAATAAAGGCCACGGAGAAAGGTTTGAAATGAATGACTAAATTAAATTTGATGCTTTTCGAAAATCGACATTTTATTTTGAAAAAGAAATCATTTAGGTTTCATTCAAAAGAAATAATAATGCACCTAAGAAAAAAAATGAATGGCATAGTCATTTTTTATTTTTTTATTAATTGAATTATATAATCTAAAAAATAAAAACCGGCATGGCATCTATTTCCATTCATCAATATTGCCAGTCGTTCATGAGAGTTGGCGCCAACGGAATCCACGATAATTAATTCCAGTTAGATCAATCTCTGCCAACTCCGTCCTCTGTAGAGGAATTGTTTATTGATTTCTATTTCACATCTATACTAAATACATAGCTAAATAGTTCCTTTGATCGAACGCGTTAGTCACTAGAACTTTCTGTAGTATATGTGACTAGAAAAGTACATAAACATCTTAATACTAAACTATTATTTTTTATTTTATTTATTTTCGTATACTGAAATGGAAATCAAATTGAAGTAAGTCGCAAGTCGATATTCGATTCAAGTTATTTCGACAATTCCTTAAGAGAGACCAGGCGGTATGGTCGAAATACCTCAACCTCAGTCATCGGCGAAGAAAAAAATATTTTGACAGATGTCAAAATTACAAATGTGTGGTACCTATAGATATATAATCTTAGGAAGTTATAACGTATTCAAGTACGTAAGACGTATTATAATTACTCTGCTTACAATAGAGCTAAAAGAATAACATTTTATTCTTGAAAAGCCACGTCAATGAGGAAAGTAAATGGTGCATATTTTGTATATTCTGAAAACATTGCGTTCTTAGAACGAATGATATTCGCTCCTTCAAATAAAGCGTTTGCTCAAAAATTCATAGAAACAAGCTGTTTGGTTTCTTTAATACAGTACAATAATATAATGAGTCAATTTCTTAGACTCGTTCACTTTTTTAGTACGTAACGAATCTTTTTCTACGAACATTTTTTAGTAAGTTTGGTGTATATAAAATACTGTTTATAATAAAACATATAGTATTCTTTTTTACGCGATTTTAAATTTTTGTGTAGTACGATAATGAGAAATTATTTTGTATGATATACATATAAATAAATTATCTTAATATTTTTAAACGTGGAATTCTTAGGTATGGCGGCAAAAAGTTTGTAGGAAAAGGAAACGTGAAAACAATTATTGAATGGTCGCATACATTTATGAACTACACGCATGTCGTGTCAGTTTTTACATGACTGATATCAATATGCACATTTTGATTTTTTTTTTCGAGGAAGACGAAGGAGACGAGCCAAATGGGCCGCGACGAATGTCGTTTGAAGCTTGTTGAAAGTCATGTTAATGTTTTTAATACCAACGAACGTAAAAGGTTTTAAATTAAGAACACAAAACATTTCTTTATTCGTGTGCCTTAAATTATTCTTAATTTTATAATCAAAATACCTTAGAACAGATTCTCATTTTTTTAAACATCTGTACAAAATATTCCCTATCCCCTTAGTTGCTCTTCCCGCCTACGCACCTTCGAGCACAGATAAAAATTAACATACCCATTTGAAGTTTATCTAGTCACAGATAACATAAAAAATGTCCGATAATCGTAGATAAAATTGATACGGTTGCTATTTACAGTAGCTTAAATTTCCATAGATATTTATCTGGGGCAATAAACTTATATAACATACGTATAGTTATTTGGTAAGATAGCGAAATAGTTATAATATATCGATAGATTTAAAACATATAAAAACAAGGATTAGACCTGCGCAAAAATAATTGTTTATTTTATATTTTATTCTACATATTTGTATTAAAATCAGAGTCTGGTTTTAAAACTTTCATTTTGCATATTTAAAACTAGATTTAAGAGTGGTAAATGCTTTAAACGCTATTATATGTAGATACTCTGCAAAGGGCACGAATAAAAACTACGGGATAATGTTCGTAATAATACTATTTAGAATGTATTACAGTCAATACAATACGTCAAGTGTAACGTATTTCATTATTATCTAACATTTAACGAACTACATACGCTGTTAATAGCTTAAACATATAGTATGTTAGAGAATGATTTAATTACATATATAATACGTAATTAGCAACGATATTGAGTCTTGTAACACACGTTTACAATCGGAAATGGTTCATCGACTTTACTGGTTGGTATTAACCACAAAATGGACAGCAAATGCTATCCTTACTCTAATTATTAATGTGTTTTTTGAGGAGTTTTGGTATACAGGTAGGTGAGACTCTAGGTAGATAAGATACGTATAGTAATGTTAAAATATTTTGTCTTCCTACATATAACTTTATATGTATTCAATAGCGTATATATATGCAATAGTAAAAACATTTCTAAATTCATACAACCTTAAAAACTATCATATTATTATAAAAAAGGATATAAACGTTTCCTCATCGAGCTTAGCACAGATTTTTCTTAATAGGTACAGTTCAATAAACGATCATTATCAGATTGTGTCCGGCTGATGGCGAAGTCTCGACATTCTGTAGACTGGTTGCCATGTATGGAGCGCCCACAATTAGGGCTCCGAGAGGAAAAGAATTATTACAGTGCAGTTATGAGCTGATTCGGCATTTCACTAAGTAGTGGGTTTATCGAGTTGTGACTCGATTCAAGCTAATGGTTTTACGTCCAATTATCCTTATTTATGTTATGAATTCGAAGTTTTTATGGACACATGAATGTTTGTTAATCTTATACTCACAAAACTACGGAATATTAAATAAGAAACAAGAGTACATTACAAAGAGGCACTTTGACTTGAAAGCGTTGTGTTCAAGGCAAAGTTTAGTTAATAAAAAATATATCAAAGAATATTTAAAACTACTAATCTAAATAAAAGGTTCAGCATCCCTGAATAATGTTCCGAAATATCCAAGGCTTAATTATTATTTAAACGTTGATTGCCGAAAAACTGCAACGCGTATGGTAATGAGATTGCATTTCGTCTGACAAATTAGGTTAAATCAACCTTCCATTTTGAGGTACTGAATGCTTGAAGGCAATTCAATTATTTCGTACTTTCTACGGACTCGCTCGCTAATACGACATCAGATGTTGCCAACCTTTTATTTTAATTATTATTCAGGCATTATTAGCGGCTTTTACACTGAAAAGTCTAAAAAAAACATAATTTATATTTATCCATTGTTTATTGAGTAACTAAGTAAATTTATTATTTAATTAATAACCTATTTTAGTAGTTTATTAGTGGAATGATTGAGATACAGTTGAGAATTTATTCTCTAAAATTACTGTTTTTACCACACTAAAGCTTTTATTGAATTAATGGTACCTCCTGGTATATTTTGATATAAGATTTTATATTGACCTACAAAATATAATTTTGCAATAGAAAATCTAGCTCTAACTGTATAAAATTCCTAACAACCAATGACGTTCATAAGCCAAGGTACCAGGATACCATAAGTTCAGGAGAGCTTGACAGACATGCCGTATAAGGCTCGGCGCCCGGCTCCACGCGCAATTACCGATATGTTTTATGTATGTTACAAGGGTTTTACAGCGACCAAACTTGCAGAAATCGCTGGCAAAAACTCATTAGACCCCGTGAGAAGTTTAGAAAGTCGTGTATGTAATGTGTCTGGTGTACTGTGAAATTATATTTTCTTCCCTTTGCATAAAGATTTCCGCTTAAATTTTATAATTATAAAGTACCTACTAGCGACTGGTCCCGGCTTTGAACGCATATATTATGTATTTATTAATTATACATAATAAATAAAGCTCTTTCTGTCTCTATTACGTTTATTCTACTCTTTCATGGCTATTAAATTATATTTAATAAATAAAAAAATTATATTGAATAAAAATAAACATTTGGCATGGTTTTTTTATGGTAAAGGTCAAAAGTAACTGGTCCTCACCAAACCTTAATTATATAGACCCTATTTATTTAACTATATTGGCTTTACCCTATATTCAAAGCCACTTATTCGCGTTGAAACGTAGTGGTAACCTTCACTTCGTGTGAAAGATCACTAACTCTCGGCAGATGGTCGTTATCTACGAATGCACGTGGGATGTTATTTTTAGATTTCGGTAAACGAACACTAGCGGGAACTGAGCTTTATGGCTCAGATGAATTACGACGCACCACAGATTATTTAGACTTTTCATTTCATCATTACAGATAAAAAAGAAAAAGAACAATGAAACGTCATTCGTCTTATTCAAGTGAGACTATTAAATAAACTATAATAACTCAATAAAGGTATTATCTTCTTTTGGCATCGAATGTAAATCTATATACATAAAAGAAAGTCGTGTTAGTTACACCATTTATAACTCGATAACGGCTCAACTGATTTGGCTGAAAATTGGTTGGGATGTAGTTTAGAACCAGGAGAAGGACATAGGATACTTTTTATCCAGTTTCCGGGGGAATTTTTATTTTATGAAAGTAAACGCGGATGGAGTCGCGGGCAACAGGTAGTTTTATATAAAAAACAAGTTTATTTTCTTATAGTTTGTTTGTTGATCTATGAAACAGACCGGATATACTTATAAAAGTATATACATTAATATAATTTGCTGTCTTAATAAGAGGCTCTATAACATCACGCTTAAAAAACCTGACTACGACAACAGGGACAAACCCAGGGACAGCTAGACCCAATATACATTTTCTTTCCTCAATAACAAAAATTCTAAGATATCAAAAGTACTTCATGCTCCCGTTGTTTTAGCTGGAAGTGTCTTTGGCTGGAATGAATATTATACACAAATAGTTATGATTCATCTGAAGCTTGGGATTAAAGATGACGCATGCATTTTTTATACCGATAGTATAGCGTTATAGTAATAAATGTTTTTAAAAACAACGTGTTTGTACCTATATTTTGTGATGACTGCAAAATTATCTCAGTTATCGTCTTTAATACAAAAACATTACAAGTGAATTAATAGAAGCATCATAGTTCTACGTTATTTTTCTTGCAATGTTTTAAGCTGCTAGTGAAAAAAATAATCAATACAGTCTTATTATTATGATTTGATATATTTTTCCACATTTGTGGGGTATTTTTTATTGCAGCAACATTATCGATGGGCTTGTGTGCGTATCATCGAGTATAAGAACGTGCTTTTTACACTTACATATACAGTTTTGGCTTCACTTACCGCGGCCCGATTATTAAGGGACTATCAGTCTATGCGCTATACGTATAGACGTTTAAATATCTATTAACCCGTTAGTGTCGTTCTGACGTTATGATTTATTTTCCACGCGACATTACCATACGCGTTGTTAATCATCGTTTGTTGCCATGTATAACCCTTGTTCTATGCTTTCTGACAAATTATCGTAGTCATTATTTTTGTGTTTCATAACGATTGGGATAGAATAAATCTTACTTCTCTATTATATTCTTATATTTTTAAAAAAAACTAAAGAATAGAAAGTCTCTTTATTAGGTAAAGTTAGTAACAATAAAGGACCAGTGACGATTAAAAAAAACATAGCTTCAAAAAATACAATAATAAGGTACTCTTATATGAACTTACTTTCGACATCGTCTTTAATCTATAGTTGGTTTTCGAAACAACATACTAACTGAATATTAATTATATATGTCACATCAAGTATCTTAGTATAGAAAATTCGAAGTTAAGCCTTTGAAAATTAAACAACGCATTTTTCAAGTACATCGTTTCTTTAAAGATAATTAATGCGTATCTATTTCTTGTAAACAGCTCAACTAAAATCACACTTAACGCTGTCACAAAACCTCATCCTATTAAAAAATTACCAAGTCACCGTTCCAAACTACGCTTTAGTATTTATGCCTCTCACGGCCAAATACTAATACGCAAATTAAATTGAAGCACGCCTTAAGTCTCGCAATTTTGACAGAATTGTATAGCGATCTGTGAAATCGGACCGGTTTAAGTTGTACTTAAATTTAAGTTGCGTTTCAGTATTCCGGTATCAATACATTAAAATAATTCATACAGTTACTTTCACGGTTCCACTTAATTTATGCCCGAACTACCAAACAGTGGCCCCGTCCGAACGTCAATATTGACACAAGTACGTTATGGGTAGCTCCCACGGAAACGTGTATGTGAAATTCGATGACGAAGTACGTTTCATATACATGTATAACGATAGACGTATAACGCATAGATGTATAGTCTCTTAACCCCTACTAATATTATAAATACGAAAGTAACTCTGTCTGTCTGTCTGTTACGCTTTCACGCCAAAACTACTGAACTGATTCTAATGAAATTTGGTACACAGATGATCTAGAGCCTGAGATAAAACATAGGCTACTTTTTACCAATTAAGGGTTATAAGAAGGGAAGGGAAGGGGGGGTCAAAATTTATATGAAAGTCCACGCAGACGGAGTCGCGGGCAACAGCTAGTATATAATAATCGTTCCGCCGTAGCCCGTAAGTGAAGCCAAAACTGTTTATATGTAAGTGTAAACAGCACGTTCTTAAACTCGATGACATGCACTTAAGCCCACCAATAATGTTGCGGCTATAATACATTTACCTTACAAATGTGTAAAAATTTAAATCTACGAAAATCGTACAAATTTTAATATGATGCACTGCAGCGCCAATATATGTAAGTAGACAAAATTGTCTATTTTGAAATAGCTTCACTTACCGTCCTCAATTGCGGTTCTAGTGTTATGATTCTATGTTATATATATATACGTATAGCTTCTATAACATGTTTGTCGTTTGAGTGACTCATTACGAACTCTGACATTATAAGCGAAATGTATTTTCAATATTAAAACTGATCATCGCCAGAAATAACATGTTTAAGCTCTGCGATATGATTTTGGAAAACATGTTTTAAAAATTAATCTGATATATAAATAAGGCGGTAAAAGATGGGTGGATAACGCAATGTTGCGATAAAATGATTTTTTTTATTAATTTAAACTACCAACGCCTACCTTCTACCCGCATTTATGCATGTATTATATACATAAACCTTCCTCTGGACTACCTGATAGAAAAATCGCATGAAAATGAGTTGCGTAATTTAAACGATGTAAGCATACATTGGGACACACAGAAGAAAGCGACTATGTTTTATACTATGTAATGTAATGATAACTACCTATATACATCATACAGTCAATATGTATATACACTCACCCAAATTATTAACATGCAGTATGCACATAGATTTTGTTCGGACTTATCTTATAATAGGGGGGCCTGGAGCGCTAAAATACAGGGTTAGGGTTAGTTTAGCCTTCAGTTCACCCACAGACTCCATTTTTTTATAATGCTGTGTACCTAATTGTAACTATGTCATATAATTTGTGGTGAGAAATAAAATTCATTATTATTATTATTAAGACAGTGAAACATCAACCCCAATTTCAAATCTACTTATACGAATATATATTTGCGATGCCAGCACCCGTGAAAAGGAACGTAAGAGGCTTGCAATACTATCCAAGTGATCCATCTTGGTGACACGCAAAGACGTATATTGATGTAGTAGGTACATACATACATACATACATAAACATTGACATCACAGATGGGTAAAAGTATTTACCGAAACCGCTCAGTATAATAATCGTCACGAATGTTTAGCGATTGACGAGAATAGCTGCGCATCGGTAGAATCGCGCTGGTAATTGACGCATTGGTGCGAGAAAGACAACACGACTGGGACAACCAATCAACGCTCGCGCACCCGACGATCACGCGCCCCGAGCGCCGCACCGCTACCTCGATACCTTATTTTTGACTTCTGCGCAGGTTTCGTTCAGCGCTAAAGGTAATTGACGATCCTGGTATCCCCCCGCCCCCTTTATAACCTCTTTATAATATTGCTATAATAATATGGCATCAAAATGCTTTGTTTTTAAGAAACATGTCCATATATTATCTGTGAAACACGTCTGCACAGATAACAAAGACTATTGTAAGGTTAGCTTAGGTCATGGATATTAATTCAAATATGGCGATACTCTGCAAACAGACCTTATTAGTCGGCAAACAGCACACGATAAATATATATTATAGAACAATTATTTATAATACTAGCGACCTGCTCCGGCTTTGCACACATATATCATGCATGTAAACCTTCCTCTATCTGTTAAACATTGTTTCGTAGTTTTTAAGATTTAAGCATACATACTGAAGAAAGCAAAATTATATTAATTTATAAATGTATTAAATATATAATTTATTTTCTATTTTGGCAAATAACTTATCTCATTTAAAAGAAAACTCCTTCCTGTATACGAGTATGTAGCCTAGAAGAGTCAATATATATTTGACCTTGATATTGGAACACTTAAATAACAGCTAAACTATTCATTTAAATTACATAAATAAATTTTTAACCGGGGGTAGGTCTCTTTCGCAGGAGACCGACTGGGTGGGTACCCCCACAGTGCCAGACATTCTACCTCCTGAACAGTGATGTGCAAATGTCACTGTGCTTCGGTCTGAAGGGCACTGTAGCCAGCGAGATTACTGGGCCAATGAGTCTCAACATCTAATGACTCAAAGTGGCGAGCGTCGATGTAGTGCACCCCTGCCCGGAGCAAAGTTCTGGGTAGCACTGCATTGGTTATGGGCTGGCGTTTCTCTTACCATGAGGAGAGCATCCAGCTCGTCTCACCACTTAATAGAATAAAAAAAAAACATAAAAAAATGCCATCTCACAAAGTTCTCTTAACGTCATTTCAACCCATAAAGCTCACTTAGTTCAAGTAAGTACTTCCTGCTACCGTGACTTTAATTACAAATATGTATACTGCATTTAGCACGAAAAAAATTATGTTTAATATTTAAAAGAGCAATTTGCCTAACGATACTTATAATATAGCTGCAATGCAGTGCGCTAAGCCACGCTTTAATTTTTTTACCTTTTAACCTAAATAAGTTTTCTTGTTTGTAGTTCGTAATTCATTAAAATTTCCCAGAAAGCTCATGAGTAAATGACATTTCAGTTATCTGTCAAATGTGTTTTTTTTTTTACTTTTAAATCTGTATGCCATCTTTTAAATTTGGAACTTCGCTACTTACTTCACCAAAAGTCAGAAAAATACTTCATTCAATTGTATATACAGATAAAAAATATACTAGTTAGCTATTTTCAATTTAAATTCCTACCATTTCACGTAATATTTTTATAATATATTAAAATGGGTTCAGCGCGAAGTACGTTCGTAAGTACCTTAAGTTTGACCATATGAAGCGGGGTCATATTATGTATAGGTACGCAAGGGTAAAACCCACAATCTGCCCACAAGTTTTGCCGCTTTCGTAACATACTATTTATTAAATATATACACAATGCAGAGTAGTATGACTCTTTATATATTCAATAGTAATATTTAAATTCAACGTAAAATATTTTGACGTTTTAAGTTAAAATAATGTAAAGGGTATAAAGATGGTATCTGTCTCAAACAAGATGCTTCATACAGCATCGGACATAAATATCATAGTTATTATTCTATCTTTTTAAATTAAGGTTTAATTATACCCAGGATTATTTTTATAATAAATGTGAGATTAGTGCCAAGCAAACCTGCTTGTCTGGAATAAAGCACTTCAAATGAAAAGGCCGCCCTTTCCACCTAGTTTTAAGGTAAGAAAATGGTAAAAAAATGACTTACCGTCAAATTTCTTCGCCTTAGTGGCCAGTATATCGGCTAGTTTGGTCAGTTCGGTGCGCAGTGATCCCTCGAGCTGGGTGCGCGCCTGCTGCGTGAGACGCGGCCGGGACAGGGCACCGCAGCATCCCTTGTTACTGCATAGCTCCCCGGCATCTGTGGACATGAATCAACGTTTTATATGCTTATTCGGTATTGACATGAACAAACATTACAGATTTGTGTACGTATTGAACCTCCAACGACGAAGAGTTAGTTGCTATTATAATAAAATAAAAGAAAAGCTTGAGTTAGTTTTAAAATATCGATAAACACATGATTGACATGGTTTAACTCTAGCTAGTGGGATATTAAGGGAAATACATAAAAAGGTTCGCCTTATCGTACACAAAAAAATGTCATAACCATAAGGTTTATACATCACAATTTAAAAGACTACTACTGGCAGTATTGCCATATACTAAGTTAGAAATCAATAAAAATCGAATCTCGAATTTAGTATTCCGTCACGGTTGTCTATGGCTCACCCTAAGTCATTGGGTAATGCAATAAACTCTCCATTCGACGGATGTTTAAACTTATTTCGCCCCATAGATTATAGAGGCGCTATTCGATGGGGTCGCGACCCTCATGCGACATAGTAGTGTACTTGTCTTGACAATTTATATTATCTACGTCAGAAACAGAATTGTGCACACGTTTTAAAAGCCAATATATAAGGTCTAGTTTTATTTCCATTTAACCTTCATTTTATTTACATATAAAATTATAATTAAAAACATTTGTAAACTAACATGAAATTTATTTATTTACAACCAATAAAACAATCATAACTTTAACGGTTTAAGCTACTTATATATAGGTATAAGCTGCGACCAATTAAAGCGAAAAAGCAGCGGCAATCTATGATTTTTTTGACTGTAGGGTTTTCTTGCGTGGTTCAAGTTACCTAACAATGTGCTAGAATTTTTTTTCTCTTTAAATCGTCTAAAAAACTCCGATGATAGTAACAAAAATAAACGGGGACTAAATAGCAAACTGTATATGTCCCTACACATATATAGTCACAGGTGTGGTAACCAGTGGATGCAAAAAGCTCGAGAAAGAGAGTTATGGAGAGGTTTAGGAGAGGCCTACGCCGCAGAGGCGATTACTACCAGTGTTTTATAATTTTAGGAAATGTAAAATTTAATTTATGTAAGTAGTAAGTAATAAAGGCTATTTTATTTTATTTATTTTTATTTATTTAAATAGCAAACTGATATTTATATTTTTGTATAAATCAGAAATAGCTTTACTCGTATTCGTCAAACTCAATACAGATAATAAAAACTAGCTTCAAATATTAACAACTCATCCCCTTTGATAGTCTGTGACGCATGACGACTAGACCTAGACGTGTCTAGGTGTCTACGTGTCAAGTGGAGGGTCACGGGTAGATGCTGTGCCGGGTATGGGGTTCGGTGTGATTTGCATACAGGGGTTACAGGGATTAGGAGTGGTATAAGGGACGTACGGTGAGCGAAGAGGTTATATTTATTTTATTATCTACCCAATACCCACGCTTGTCTGGTAGGAATGTTACTTTTTATATGTACCAGTATATCCGTGTTACAAAGTATAAGAGGAAATAAATAGGCATATGTATATTGTTTATACAAAACCTTTATTATGAAATGTTTATAATAATACGAAGGTTTTAGAAACGATAATTTATAGCACACAACCTAACAAGTTTCACCATAATTAAATCACAATTATTACTTTTTTAATTATAGAAAGAAGTACATTAAATGCATAATACGAGTCTTTATGATTGATCTGCTTACATCTTGCACCACAGATAAGCTACACACCCATCGAGAGAGCGATAACGTGCGACACCATGGCTTTTGATATTTCGATTTTTGAAACGAGTTTTACCATCGTCATAATATAAGCTGAATTTGCTTGAAAGTCTTTATTAAAATTCTAATTTTTTGACCAGATGATGAGCGACAATCTTACAAAGTTAATAGTGGATATACTACCCCAATGTTTTATTGGTAAAGAATAAAATGGAATACGAAATTTGATTTTTTTAAAATGCTGGCCACAAAACCCAAGCACCGAAGTGATTTCGAAAAAAAAAACACCTCATTTATGACATGACCAGCTAGTAATATCCATGTAGTATCGCTAGTCGCTACCAATACATCCAAAGCACTATAATTTATCTCATGTTTAGAACAAATTTTAACACGTGTCGTCTTCTTAGAATTAAAAATAAAAGCTCTTCATACATAGATAACGTAAACAAGAGCTTGCACGTATAAGTTAATGCAACCTTTAATCTTGCGTCAACAAAACACACTCCGTGTAAATAAAACAATTGAGACAGTCGAGAATTATATTATTAGTTTTTTAGGAACAGAGCGCTGGTTATTTTCATACTTCCCGTCAGTATTTATATTGTTTTTTTTTTTTTATTTCGTCTTTAAAAGCAAACGTAGCAAATTTTATCTTAAAGGATCTATCTTAGAAGGCTATGTAGCATACACGTACTTCTTATGTTCTATATACTTGTATAGTGAAATTTACTGAAAAGATACATCAATAGTATTTGGTGACATTCTAACTGATAAGTGGGTCTTCCAAACAGTCCTATGATTCTATTTTCATTTTACTGTAATCGATATGAAGTATCCTATGTGCTTATCTACCTGCATACTGAATTCCGGCCAAACCAAAAGAGTAACAATCATCAAACAACTGTCACAAACGTTTATATTTATACAATAAGTAAGCTATTGTGAGCAATCAAGACTTTCAAACATGTTATAAGTCGCATAGAACTGGAAAACGTCTGAAATCATCCAATTGACATTTCGAGGACCATAGACTGAAATCCTTAAGAAAAGCGTAAAGTGGGACTATCACTATCGAAGTTAAGGCATATATACATACTTGAGATTTGGAACGAAGTAATAAACAAAACATTTGTTAAGTTTAGACGTTTTAAAAAATACCATTAGTTAAGCTTTATAATACTGTAAACTGTATTTACTTAGATCTCGAATTAGGATTGATATTAAATTTTATTAACGTAATTACGATAGACACGAATTATGTCATTACATTATCAAATCAACGTCATGTCACTTAGTTAATATTCTATTTACGTGTATATTTATGACGCGGAAGCGAGTTATCTTGGAACTATTAATAGTAAATAGAAACTTTACTCTAGAACATACAAGATATATATTCTCCATAATAATCACATATAGTACATCTTTTTCAAAAGAAGATACAACAAACGCGGAAACCTTTTTAAATATTTATTTTAATGAAGTTACATGAAGTAAGTCTTAAGATTTAGTAATAAAAAAAGCAATTATAAACCGAAAACAGTATCAAAATCAATTCATAATTATAAAAATATCGAGTACTCGCAACACACAAAAATAAAAAACCAAAAAAAACAAGTCAACGTGAGAACCCCTTTTTTGAATAGACTCTTTACTGTTCTTACTTTCCATATAAATAAAACCGTAAGATAGATAATTTAAAACGATTTATTTAAAAGCGTCGAGTTGAAGAGGTTTCGCGTCGACGGCCACCCTCGTGCAAGTGGGTTAATTTCATTTCATATTTTCCTTTGACAATTTCCTTGAGCCTCGCTCGTGTCGCGTAAGGTGCTGCGCTAAACCTTTGTTTTGACTAATTGTTCTATTTGCGTTGTAAATTCATTGTTATTATAACGTAGAGTGCTAAAGAGTTTGTATATTAGTTATTTGTAATTTTCTTTCATAACTTGTAAGATGGTGGCAATGCTATTATATTAAATAGATATGTTATAAGAGCTACATTTTGAAGACGCAAAAACCTCCTAATTAGGACCTAATTAGGTCTTACCTTTAGATGGTTGCCGGTGCTTTCACGCGAATACTGAATAGTGAAGTAGTCAATACTGCATTTCAAAATATTAAACAGTAGTCAAACGCATTGCTCATGAATCTAACTTGTAGTTCCCGAACTAAAAATTATTAGAAAGAATGAAAATATGTTGCTTATTGCATAACTCGATAAGAACGATTACGATTATTGTTTTTTTAGAATATTCCTTGAAATACATGGATCTTTCTTAAGGTTAGGGATAGGATAGGTACAGCGTAAACGAAAACGAGTCAGGCTCTCTAGTGTAGTATAACCAGAACACAGTTTAAAGTCAATTATTTTAATAACTTGTTAACCCTTAGCTTCGATATGCAGTTTCGGTTGTCTTATTAAACCTCTTATCATAATAGCAATTTGACAATATTTTTATAACATATTATCATCTGACCTTTTGAAAGAGCTATCAGTTCGTTCCAATTATAGCTATTATTTGTGAATCCCCATTATTTAATCTTTATTATGCGCAAAGACCACCTTGGCGAATAGCCGTTACAATCTCTTGTATGAAATGAATTTACGAAATTATTATAGTATGATAGAAGTTTAATTTCGTTTATTACTAAAAGGAGGTAGTCTTGAGATCTACTAGACAGATAATAAAACTCTTTGACATAATATGTGGGTGTCATATTTAATAATATTTAAAATGGCGGGCGAATTTTACGCGCCACAGCTAGTGAATTGCCATTGTCAATTTATAAAAAAAAGATAGAAAAAATAAAAAAAAGATGAAAGATACTTGTGGAAATAAATCAAAATTATAGAGGCCATTATCGGTAATATATAGAATTATGCCTCAGGTGTAAAGAGTAATAAATTTGATAGCCATCCCGAAACGGAATGAAACATTTTATTAGTAACAAAAGTGTTTTATAGCGCTTTCAAACAGATGGCGAGTTCTTCGTCCTGAAGACTTTCACTTAATTTTTATGATCGATCGATTAGTCTTTAAAGAGTATTGTTTCATTGAGGGCATTGTTCGCATTTGAAATGTACTGTATAGATTGTATAAGCCTTTTTGTTATTATAATTAAAAAAATGCCAAACGTATCGATTATTATAACAATAACTTACTTATTTAATAACAGTTCAAGAAGGGAAATGCTTATTTCTTTGTTTTATAATTAAATTAGTCCGTTGTTTACAGGAAAATAATTTAAAAAAAAATTCTTCATCATTTAGAATTCTGCGGTTTTAAATAAAACAGTCTCTAATCAAACCACAACGTATTATTCATTGTTAGTTTTAATGTTTATGATTTCATTAATACATACTGTTTTTCTTACAAAAATTAATAAAATTAATTTGCAACTTACGAAAACTTCTACACGTAACATTCTCTCAACCAGAAAAAACCGGTACAATTTTATTTTCATTATCTGTCCCTTAAGATCTCTAGATACTCTATGGCAAGAATGCTATTGTGTGAATGAGAGGGAAAATATAATGACGTGTAATCACGGACCACCACGAAGACAAAAATATGAACCGTTGGACATAATGAAGTTATCAAAGTGTTTTAGTTGTGGCGACCCGCGGTGTTGAATCGATTAACTTTGTGTATTATTTAAGCGTTTCTTGGATTATATTTTTCTATCCGATTAACTCTAGGCAATAGTTGTCTGTGGTCAGCTGGAACTTTAACGACTTTTATAGAGAAATTCCAACATTAATACCACATCAGTGACGATAAGTATTTCAAAAGTAATGATTAAAACGAAATGTATTAATATTGGATTAGCATAATTAAAGTTGTTACAAACGTGTAGATATACCAATTTTTAAAATAGAATATAAACCTAATAGTGTCAGTAATTATATGTTGTTTTGGAATTCTTATTAATAAAAAAAATAAACAATGTTTTTTCAGTAACAAAGGTTGATATGAATGACGTTTCACAAAAAAATTGGCGCCAAAATTCGCGTGACAGATTAAATAAAGTCTGCTAATGTCAAATAAACTATACCGATTAAACGAGGAAAGAAAGTTTTATGTAATAAGAAATTAATTAAGCATTTTATTCACTAATACCTCGCTTGTAATCGTTTTTATTGAAGTTTATGTTAAATTCGTTTCGCTCGGGTGAGCAGGAGTTATGTTGTAAAATGTCATATTGACAAATTATAGGTAACATTGTAATTTTAAATGTTGCTGTTTGTATCCGACCTTTTTTCTCAATTTTTTATGTGTCATGTGACACGCATTGACATTGTTTATTTTAAGTTAACTTAATTTGAAAGATACAAGCTTTAAAGTACCTAACTGTGTTGATTGTTAGATTTATTTTTGTTTTTTTTTTCATCTGGTATCATAGAAGATCAGACTATTATTTAGCTAATCAATAGACTTAAGATTATTTTTAAACATAGTTCTCAGCTTTTAAAATATTTTTAGATATATATTATTATATTTTCTTTTCGTTTGTTAACACTGCAATAATGCCAATAACATGAATATATTATGCATATTTATGCACAATTCTAAAATGTTATTTTTCTTTAGTCATGATATATTATGACATAAAGATATAAAACAACAAATATATGCGATAATTTCCACAGATAATGCACACGCAATAAGCGATAATATTTCTTTAGTTTCATTATAAATAATCACATTGCCAGTCTTATCTTTACTTATTATATTTAAAACATATTTAATTTTGTTCTTTGGTTAATTGAGTTCCATACCATACATGATACATATGTACCATACCATACCTATAGGCCATATTCTATTTGATTAATTTCTTGTTATTGCGTTATTTCTAAGTTAGCTTAATGGTTAGCTCTGAAATCGTAATTGCTTCTTTAAAAATACGTTTTTAAAATAAGCTTATATCGGCATCGTGCATGCATGACATTTTAAATTTTACATCTGGTGAGTTTTGTCATTAAAAATTGTTTAAGAAAGGTTATGGAATATTATTAGTTGATTTTTGAATGGTAGGACCTGAGCAAGAGGCATAGGTACCTGATGTTCTGACCACCTCCTTTTATATTAGAAAAAAAAAGCATTTGGACCAAAGGGTAATACGAGATAGAACATCGAATCATTCGATAGAGTATCGAAAGAAATGCCATGCCATTTCACCGCGTAGCCTTTAACCTAGTGGCTAAACTTATAACTCTTATGTTAGGACTATTTTCTAGATTAGGTATAGAACTATTACGAATTTCATAGCTAAGCTAGCATATTACGCAGTGCAGAACCAACGGAAGTGGTTTACGATCGGATGCAACATCAATATAAAATCTGCGGTATAATTTAAAGCTACATTTGGCATTGCTACAAAGTATTTCCTTCGGTTTATTTTTCCATTATATATAGGATACGTAACCTGTAACCCTCTTTCGTTCGTTCTTCCTTCGCGTAAACCTCTTTCGTATGTCTCTTCTTGAGTCACCCCAAACATGCATCGGCAAATACCACATGAGAGAACTCATTCCACAAATTGGTGGTGCGTCTCTACGTAAAGCTAGTATCATGACGATCAATAAGATCTATATCGTCATTCGTCAACCGTTCGAATTGCTCGCTGTTCAAATCGTTCCAATCCAAAATTCCAAAGTTGGTACTAAATTAAAAAATAATAAAAAAAGACGTTATAAAATCGATACCATCGCACAAAACAGCACAGCGCATTAAACTAACGTTACAGAACATTTTTCCCGTATGGCGCGTATACTTTTTATTTCGCAAAAACCAGCTTTTGTATAAATAAAGAAAGAAGCGGACGGAATACCTTTATAATTAGACGTACGGTCGAGCGGCGCATTCCACCGAAATTGCCCATATAGGTCGAATAAAAACTGACATACCAAGATTATTTGCTTTTACTTTGCTTTTAGCACTTATCCTGTATATTTGCAACTTTATAGCTATACAAGTACTTGCCGTGTACTGCAATTATTGTATCTATGCAAAATGGAACCACGCGACAAATTTTCTTTTTTTGGGTTTTTTCAAGAATTCTTATATAAATATGGTCTATTTCAGGGTCATTCTTTCTACTTTGGTCATTTTTCATTCCAAAATTGTTTTTGAACGTAATGAAGGGTGTGGTTCTTTTTGGTGTAAGAAAATAGAGTGGTTCCATTATGCATAAATACGGATATTATTCATCTTTTCACCGACTTCCAAAAAAGGAGGAGGTTTTATAATAGGTCCTCGTGATCGTTAGTTATTTATAATTAGTGACTAATATTGGTGTTGGAACCACGTGTTGTTGATTGCCATAACGAAATATCTACCCTGAAATTAATTTTATCTACACACAACTACACATTGGCAAAATTGTGGTAACGCAGCAATGCCATTTCACCAAGAAAGAAGAAGAACTAATATTATAAAGATTTTTGGAAGCAACTGCGATAATGCTCGTGCCCCATTTTTTATCGAGGGTAAATACTATTTTTTCATATGATGAAGTGGTGAGACGAGCTGAACTCACTCTTGATGGTAAAACAAACGCCAACCCTTAACCAGTGCTGGTTTGCTCTCACTTTACTTTTGACCTAAAAATTTCCTCCCCATTTTGAGTAAAAATTAGTCTTGCCATACTAAAAAATCCTCTAAATAATACCTTTATGTATTTTACCCAGTAGCAACGTGATTCAAATGCGTATCCATACCGAATTCACAAGCACTATACTGCGAACTCACAGTCGTGAAGTGGTTGATTGATATGAAGTGATATGCGTCCACTTGACTTTGACTAGCGCGAATCGTTTGCATTACAATATACCTTGTACAGTCGAATACAACTGTTGATGAACACATTCGATGTTTAAAAAACATGTTATCATTAAAAGGTTAATGAGTGTCGTGACTATAGACCTATTCTCATCGTAAATCGTTCTCAAATAACATCTATTAGTCATGAAATATTTTGTTATATCCAATGTGTTCATCAACTTTTGCAGTGGACTGTAGTCTGTACGCTCACTCACAATCAGTTATTATTAAATTAATAAGTTCGTCACATCTTACGTTTAAAATAACATGGATTTTATAAAGATCATTTCTTAATCAACCCTAATATTTTCGATATTAAAAAAACGGTTGAATACTATCCGCTAATTAAAAACCAATGTCAAATTACTCCAACGTACTCGAAATGCAATAGAATGAAGATAGGAGACGCATAAAAAGCTGTCGTCTTATAATTACTATACTCTATGTCTCCAAGTGCATTGACACGTCTGACTTGGCGGAAATAACGACACTTCACACACATTCCTCTCAAAGGCCCTTTGTAACGCGTTACCACAGATAACCTAAGATAAAAAAAACACGTGACACTTATCCCTACAATCAGGGTTACCATCACGAAAACTATCTCCATTTAGCGTGAACTGTGAACGCGACCACGGAGTATAGACCATAAAAACGCGCGCCAGAACTGGCACAGATTAAAAAAAAGTGTCACGTACTCAAATTCTTCGGTATAGAATGTTTTTGAAAGACTACATTATTATGCAGTAGCGTTGCTCCCGTATTCAATAGTATAATGTTACTTTACATATTTCAAACAATATCCAGAATGTTCTGTACATTGAAACATGGCTACATAATTTTTTAGACGTAAAAAAATAAAGGCATTTTAAACATCAATAGTGATTTGGTGTCCAAAGTCAATATTAAGAATATATATAAGAATTTTACCTAATCTATAATTAATCTAATATTATAAAGACGTAAAGTTTGTGTGTTTGTTAAATTGTAAGGGGTAATCTCAGCATATACTTAACCCATTTTAAACATTCATTCACCAATGGAAAGCCACATTTTTGCTGAGTGTCACAAAAGTGCTGGTTTAACAACGGTGGATACTTTCATCACGTTATCATCAAAGGATCGAAACATTCGCAAGTAAAACCGCGTACGCAGCTTGTTAAACACAAAATTATCAATAAGAATCTTCAAACACATTTATCATAGCAATTATGACATAACCATTGCATACTAACCTCACCAATAACAGCTCAATGAAAACAAATCTATTTAATTCGCACTTGTTCAAGTCCCAATTCAACGCTGTCACAGAACGGGAGCAAATGCCTGTTATCAGTACATTGAGCGTTGATTTACGGCCAGCCTCTAAACCCTCGATAGTGGCAGCTAATGGACTGCGTCACATTTGCAATGTTCGTGCTTCGTATCGCGAAATCAAAGGCGTCTGTTTTGTGCTTTTAAAGCGGTTTTCTTGTTCGCGCTGGCAAAGCCGCGGCGGTAATAGGTCGGCTTTTATGTGGATTAAAGCTTTTGTTTCTACGTCGTATAATGTTAATGAATTTCCATACAAAAATAATTCTTTTTTAATTTTATGGAAAGCCGATCGCATTGGTTTTCATTAAAAAAGATAAATATAAAAATGTAAAAAATATTTCATCAATTAATTCGAATTAAAATATCAATGAATAACTTGTTCGGTCAAGGAAAACCAAGACCGCAATGCATTCGCTATTAACGTCCCACATATACACATACACACACACACACATTCACACCAATATATAACTCACATATAATAAAACACACACACACGTATACACGTGCTCACATACAATATAATATCTCACTACCTACACTACTATACCTAGCTATACCTATACTAGCTATACCTAGCTCACACACAAAGCCTAGAGCATCTGGTCTTAGCAATTACACCGAGACATTTTATCGGCCATTGTTTATAGCACAAAAACCTCACCTGTTATGTGTTCCTTATAATTTTAGTTCAGAGCATTGTGCGGTGACGGGAACAAGAGAGGACTCGTTGAAAATGTTACTGCTGTGTTAAAACCGTTCTCAACGTTTTCGTAGAAAACTATTTCTTCTGAAATTTTGCGTCAATTTTATTTAAAAGTAAACGTTACTGTCTTTAAGCTATACTAATGTTTTAATGATGATTGATTTAATTAAACCACGGCTAGAGTATTAAGTCTGTTTATCGAAAAAGAAAACTGGAGAACTTCTTTATTTGTTTTGATTATTTTTACTCTCATAGACTAGTTTTTGACATATATAACAGAACTATTAAAAAGACAAACATTATTTAAAATATCAATTTTGACCCGAATTAAGCTTCAGAACAACCGTTACTATATTTAATTAATTCTGAAAGTACGTTAAAATTATTTTTAAACGTAATATTTTTCAGACGGCAACCCGTCCACTTGAATAAGTTAATTGATGTTAAACAAGCGGAAGTATCTCTTCGACAGATCGTTAGCTCTCTAAATATGGGCAGAAACGCGCCTTTGATAATACGTTAACGACTTTATTTGTATGGCAACACTCTAACACAAAAGTGATGTCAAAATAATAACTTTAGTTAATGGCATACTGGTGGTAACTTACAGACTATATATTATATGTTACTTTTTATTTAAAATAAAAAAAAAATACTTGCGTATCCGGTCGTATTCAGTGGTGATAGAAAATTGTCCTACATGTCCCAAAACTAGCTAGACAATCATTATTTAGCCTACACCATAGTTATATGACTTGAAAACGCTATGAACGGAACGATATTGGATTCCTACAACCGAAATATTAATGCTAAATCCCTCATCGCAATCAAATTAATCTGTCTACCTCAAAATACCCTAACTATACATTTTCTCAGTAAATTTTAAATAATAACTGTCTTACATCGTTTATAACGACTACGATATCTCGTAAGTCGTAACGCATGCCACGGGATATCGTAGCGCTTTCAGACAGTCCCATAAAGTATACAAACTCTTCCGATATTGTCATAGATTGTGATATTAAGAGCCCCGTGTTACTGCCGATATAAGTGATTGCTTCTCCCTTAGCGATAAAACTGTGCTATTTAATTATAACAATGAACAACCATGGTCAAATTCCAGCTTTTGGGGATTTCATGGGCTTTCAAACGTAAGCTTGATTGCGACTGCTATCATACACTATACAAAGAAACCTGTATGAAACATTAGGTATATGTTGTAACATATTATAAGGCTCTGTTAAATTTTAGTTATTTCCAAAGGTAGGCATAACAACGACATGTCTTTACAGTTTTATCGGTCTTGTCGTAACGATATCTTTTAAAGATTGTTACCGACGCCAGGGTGAAGCAGGAAATTGTTTTCCGAAGATAATTTGGCAACTTTTAATCATGTCTCCGTCTCACCTTTAATGAAAATACCCGGGATGATTCAAATTGTTCCCAAAGTTATATTAAAGGAGAAATTGGGATATTTCGGAATCGCTTTTCAATATCGTGGATTTTTTATGTGGAACGTAAAAGGGACTTAGGTGTTTGAGAAAATTAAATAGGATATTTGCTAAAATACTAAAGAAAGAACTGAAACGCCTACATACTTTTTTGATGTAAATACAAATAATATATTGCAATACTAGCTGTTGCCCACGACTCCGTCCGCGTGGACTGTCATATAAACTTTGACCCCCCCCCCTCCCCCTTATAACCCTTTTTTCCAGTTAAAAGAAAGCCTAATATGTTTTATCTCAAGCTCTAGAACACCAAATATCTAATTAATTCAGTAGTTTTACCGTGTTGCAAGGACAGACAGACAGACAGACAGAGTTACTTTTGCATTTATAATATTAGTATCAAAGTATGGTTTATTTATAATCCATACTTTAGATGTAAGATTGAATTTTATAGAAAGAAATGCTTTAAAATTTCCAAATAATTTTTATTTAGAGGGTAAAACTCCTTCGTTATGTTAAGTCTATATTTTAATTCTAGGCTAAACTGCTTGTCAAAGCTTTGACGGTATATGGGTGAAGGGTCGTCAGCTACACAAAGGTAAGTGTGTCAGAGGTATCTATACAATCTGAAGGTGACTTTTAGCCTCGATCGATATCTGGAAAATTCGTTATGGTGTAAATAAAAATATTTTCTAAATGAACATTAACATAAAATACAGAAAATTTGTAGTGGAATCTTTGGATCTACTTATTCAAATAATTTAACAGCATAAATAAATTATTTGTAAGTGTATGAATCAGAGGTCTAAGATTTGCACGTAGTAATTTTCGATTAAGACGAAATGGCGTTGCAAGATAGCTAGGAAAATTAGTTTCAAATCGAATTAAAACGGCATATTAGTGTAGTAAACATTTGTTATGGATCGAAATAGTCTAGTTATTTACTTAGTTCCTATCTTCGCTTCAAGGTTTTAACCGTATTGGGTTTTGAAAGAAAAAATATCTAGTTAATTTTTTTATGTTCTAGTCTCAGAGCTTAGATACAAATGCAAAAATGAAGCTTTATATGAATAAATTTCAAACAAACAATCTATTAAAATTATATCGAATACTATTGCATAACTATTGCCGCATTTAAAAATTAGTTTTTACTTAAAACAATTTGGCTGGCTTTGACTGAACGCACAGTTACCTTGTAAAAATATATCAATTTTAAATCCACGTTCACAATACAATTAAAATTAACAACAGATAAATAATGTATATTATGAAGACAACAATGGGAACATTTAGAACAGATTAAAAATTAAACCCGAACGATCATTAAACTTCGTTTAACAGCTCATCTATTATTGGCGGATTATAAATAAATATCCCTTTCGATAGTTCCATTAGAGAAAGCTGTTTCTTCTCCATCGACACCGGTGTTTACATTACAAGGGCGGGAGGTAGGGTTGCCATACTGTGACCATAGACAATAGACACGGATACAATAGATTTTTTATTGTTTGCAACTTTTTTGTTGTGCTTAGTTTTAGTCTGCGCAGACGTAAGTACTGTGTTTTTAATTATTATTTTTGTTACAATCTGGGAAAAATATTTTTTCGAACAGACGCTAATTTCTACAAATATGGGCCTATGGCACTGACTATTTTCTTATTGTGACCAAAAATGGAGGACATCACTTTTAGTAAGAACGTCGCTTATATGACTCGCACTAAAACTATAATTAAGCATATTGATAAAATCAGTAATAAAATTTGAACCATATACCAGTCCAGAATTCAGTCCATAGTTTAAAAACAATAAAGTATTGATGTTGGTACAATTGCGAACCCATTTAATATTAAAAACAAATGAAATGTACACAATCGCAGCCCTATTGTCTCCTGTAGGGCGTCGACGGTTTCATTATTTCGTGTAAACAAACAGAAATATCATTTGTAAGACCATTCATAACAATCGGAAAATATTATGATAGTGTTGCTCAATACAGAACATGAACTAAATTTAGTCACAAATCGATCATACATTACAAACATTGGTCTTTTGTTTATGCTTCTACTACCCACGTAGCTTTTGTTTCCATGTTAATATCGGGATAAAAACTCTTTGCGATATGTGTATACGATGATAGTCTATGGTCTAATCTGCTTGTATGCCGAACTTCATCCAAATCCGTTCAGTAGTTTTTGTGTGAAGGCAACAAAGTTACTTACGTATATCGTGTTATTAAAAAAAAAAGACTTATCCATAGACTACAACATTCGTCAAACTTTTTTTTCTCTTAGGGTAATGCTGAGATATACCAGCATTAACTGGAGCCACATTTTCATCAATTCTTTGCACAATTAAAGAGATTTTTACTAAAAAAATATGATAGGCAAATATAACTTAATAAATTGTAAGAAATATTCTTCTTTAACATAAGTTAAAACTTCAAAATATTCGCGCCTTAAACATATTAATACTCACATAATCAGCAATAATGTATAATGTTACTTCGACTAGTTTAGGTCAAATTACCTGAAAAAATAAAAACATCATTAATATTTACGAAGTTTTTACCAACACATTGTATTATTATGTCTCAATGTTTGTTACTTAGGTATATTATGGAAATACAAATGATTAAATAGTTAATAAAATTCTTATACACGTTATCATATGATCTTGAGATGTTAGTGAAGTAATATAAAAGGGATTAGAAAAAGATTTGTCTGTATAAACTCCTTATTATCAATGCAAGCGTGAAATCCTTGGCATTGTATTTTTGCAATACACGTGCAATCACTTCAACAGAATTTATCAGTTAAGAACTGCATTTATAAACCTTATCTGTGCATAAAAAGATTGTAAGAGCGGCCGATTGAAAAAAAAATGAGTTCGATATTCCAATTTCAAAAACCTTATTCCTATAGACAAACATTTCTCTATAATCGTACTCGATTTCTCATGACCAAAAAAAAGAAAAAAATCGTACTCGACGTTTTTACGTGTGACAGTGACAGTTTGTATTTTTAAATGTAACGTTAATTGTTCGAACAAAGCGTCAACCACGCGTGCAGGCGGCGGGATAGTTACAAAATATTTGTTCAAACAGGAAGGGACCCTTGTCCCAGAATTGAAAAGAAACGGTGTTTATTAGCCCATTGCTAAGTAATTTGAGTATTCAAATAAAAGAATGTCATTTTTCAAAAACCACGGGGCCTTTATGTATGTATAAACTTGATCCAAATCACACACTGCCAAATACAATGTCTCAAATTCATCTTTTTATAATGAAGTGACTGAAATCTTGCTTTTTGTGCATTTTTTTATTACATACCTATTTATATAAAAACCTATTTGATTTTATTTTTCGTAAACTTATAAGTTGCCAGCTATAAAAATTGTTAATTGAACCAGCCATGTACGGTGTCAGGTAAACACTGGCGGTCAATATCCTGCCACAAATAGATGGTGTTGGCTTCTTTACAGAACGTAGGGTTGAGTACGTTATATAAGATTTTGTTGGACTTTATTGTTCGGGGTTGATTTTATTGGTTAGTAGCAGCAATAAAGGTTTATATAAAGAGCTAATCGTGTTTACTCCTGTAATAAAACGAACAGCAGTATAGTATTAAAATTACTTTGTTAAAGATTTTTTTGCGTTTACTATAGAGTAAAGAATAATGTACATTAAGTACATTTTATATTGCGCAGTTTGCAACAAAGTTTATCTGTAATTATACTACTTCTGTCCTGCGGTTTCTCCGCTTGCATTCCAAATTTTGTTTAACATTCATCACATATTACCTAATAGTCTAACACTCCCCGTAATGTAATTTAAAACTATAAAAGACCCAAAAAAAACCCTTTGCAACGTCTCGTCAACAAACTTTTCTTCTATAAATATGTATTACTTAGTAGAAACGTATTGTAAAAGAAACTATCTCCGCTATTCGCAACCAAGCCTTGTTCACTTACACCGGTGCATGCTCAAAGGTGAATGTGTTATGTGACTAAAGAACGTCTACCTGTGAGCTGCGACTGCCACAATGCCGACAGAGGAAATACTTTTTAAAGCTTCGTACGGATGTACGCATAGTTGAATTCTCATTTCGTATGAAATATTTGAAGCTAGTATCACACATTACAGAGTATAAAACATAGTTAAAGTAACTTTTGTGTCGCTAAGTATGCTTAAATCTTTCAAATATTACCTATATAGCTGTCCGTTGTATCAAACTTATGATAGATTAATACACATCTATGTATCGGTAGGGCCCGTCTGGCGAGTCCGACATAACCGCCTCCTTCTCCCCTGAGGAGGACGCGGTATCCGTAAAAGGATTTCCCCCTGTTAAAAAAAGCCCTTGCTACAAGCCCGTATTTCAGGACACCA
>JADANM010001663.1:1837428-1857861 GCA_026213755.1 Eurema hecabe | reverse complement strand
CGAGCCAGTAGTTAATGTTTGATTTAATACCATAACGATTCAGAAGTGTTACTATGCGTGGCCTACATTAATAAAGATATGTTTGACTTTGACTTTATTAATAGTTCAAATATTAGCAACGATTCGCACCGTCGACAGAGTGTCCAAGCGTTTAATGCCCACGTCCGTTTATATCTAAAATAAAATATAACAACGAGACCGCATATTCCTTAGTCTGAAATAAATTCCCATTTAGAGCTAAACCAGTTAAGTCTGTTGAGGGGTAATTTGTATTAACTCCAGCTTTAACGTAAGTGCGATGCTTAGCGAACTATGTATGTGTATACTTTATAGTGTATACTGTATACTAACTGCGCTCTGCGGTTTTACGTAAATTGTTATGTGTTCCTCGAGAGTCTAATCCAGCTGCCTGCCAGATTTTTAATTAATTCAATACTTTTATATCCCCAAAAATTTTCGTTGTTCAAGCTCCATCTCCACAAATTCTAACCCTGCCTTTTTGTATTAGGGAACTCATCCCTAGACCTATCCAAATCTCTACCATAAAACGCCATAAACTACCATTTTTTCTTTTATAAACGAATTTACTAACAATATAAAATGTTTATTAATCGAAGTAAACAAAAGATAAACTGACTGTACATTATAAAATGTAATAAGTACTTTATAAGTCAAAACAAAATCAAAATCAAGGGTAATGTGTGCCAAGTTTTATTCAATTACTCTGTTAGTGTACTCTCAGGTTTATGAAGTACGCAGGGTATATGTGTACAATGTTGCAAACTTGAAAGAGACAATTTTAGCTGTAGCTTGCAACACCTGAACAGCTATTAAAAGGCTTCAATTTACATAATAATTCACTTCGCATGTATTAAATTTACATATACATAGGATAAATTGAATGCTAAACGTTATTTATGCTAAAGTGTATTTTTAGAAAGATATCTTTCTAGATGTGTTTGAAAGATCAATATCGTGAGAGGATCATGCCCAAGTATAATAAATATTAATAAAAATTTTCATTTACTATCAACTCTCCGCAGATTTGCCTCCACTAACAAAGTAAGTACCTAGCTAAAGTAAGCGTGAAGTTAAATAGCCTATATGCTTTAGGGATCGTTGTTTGAGGCCCTGTTCAGTGCTAAAAACCACTATCCCTTTTTCCCCGCGGTTTTACTCGCGTAGGTCCCGTTCCCGCGGGGATTTCAGGAATTCCTTTCTTAGTGCACTTCTACGGTACCTAAGCAATGTCCCTTCCAAATTTCAATGCCTACGTTTAGCCATTCAGGCTTTGCTTTGATCGACATGGTCAGTCAGTCAGTTTCTCCTTTTATATTTTTAGATTATATACAAGAGTATTAAAGATAATATAATAATATAAAGATATTTGCTCATATATGCTACTGCATTATACCAGCAATACTGCATAATAATACCAGCATACAAGAGCGAAGGAAAACTACGCGGATAGATGAAAGGGTATATATTAAATCCTTAAGGCTCTAGCGGAGTCTTAGCCGGTAACTTGACACGCGAGCCACCAAGTTACGGTTGCATCAACCATATCTTATCATAGCTTGGCAAACATCTATATCTGTTTGTTTCGAGACAAAGAGGCTTCATAGCGGACTGTGGCCCTTTGACAATTCCGATATGCAAGTGCCTAGTGCAAGATGTTTGCTCTCTTGTAATTACGTTGGTATTACTTGTTTGTTGTGTTATGTTGGTATGCCTGTGGCGGCCATGTTCGTGATATGACAGAATTTCTAGAAGATTTCTTAATTTCTTAAATTAACTTTTATGAAATATAGCGGATACCTATCTAAGCAGAATGGTAGCTCGATAGTTACTGATCACCGCGTTATTGATATACTCAAGGATTAACATCTAATATTTATCGTACTTATTATATAAGGTTATAAACCTTGGTTACAAAACATACAAAACGCTAACATAGAGAGCGTAGAGACAAATCCTAAAATAATAAAGACCTATTGAAAACCACTTAAAAACAAAAGAGAATGCCTTAAAATCCGTCACGTATCTATAATTAAATTTTTACCGAACTCAAAGCGAATAATATATTTACGGCGACCTCCCCGACCCTCCCGATCAAAGAAATTTGTTTCAATGCATTCCTTAATTGAAACGGGCGATAATTAAACCCAATTCAGTCGGCTGGTAATTGGAATTTAGAAGGCAACTGTATCAACAAAAGACATTTGTTTAAACACAATTATAGGGTATACAATCTTTGGAGACATTCATTCACGGGAGAGCCGACAATGCTAGAAATATTTCAAACAAAGTAAGGAATAAATTTAGGTAAAGGCGTTGACATCTGGAAGGCAACAATGGAGTTCTGCTTATAAAAATGCTATAGATATCTATATAAAATGTCAATCCTCGTATTTGTGAATGCTATTTTGAGCATAGAAACAAGACGTCTTTCTATTTTTAGTACTTTTTACTACTCCGGTGCTTTTATCTTAGGTAAAACCTAGTCAATTAATAATTAAAACAACTTTACATTTGATATTTGAGATACAATTCCCGGCTAAAAGCAATCGCAATTCCAAATGCTGTCCTCTCACACTTTCGAGAAAAAATGTAAATGTCAAATGTGTCAATAACCTGTCAATGACAATCTATAGTCTATAATACCATAGACTATAAACTAACTACAGACCACATAACATTCGCGTCTCGTCTCGATCGTCGAACCAATTGCTTAGGAACCGCCACACAACGGTTAGTACTTAGTTCCTAACACACGTCCGTACAAACTCCATTAAACTCCTGATTATACGGCTAGAAACGTAACCACAAACTCGAACAGCACATAGCTATAACTTTAAATACATTGCCGGTTTAGTTTAAACGCTTTCAAACGTATTCCAAGAGAGACAATGTATGAAAGGCTTTAACTTATATATTTTACTAGCGACTTTGTGTAAGCCTTCTTATTGAATCACTTTATATAAATATCTCTGATCTCTCTATAAATATACAGATATGAAAAATATCAAATTCGCATTAAAATACACTGCGTAGTTTTAAAGATCTTATCGCGGTTTAACTTAAACGTAAAAGTAAAATTGATTAAAAAGTGTTAATATTTTAACTTTCTATGGGGAAAACAATTTTTTGAACCAATCCTATTCTATCAGAACACATTCATTACAAGCGAAGATACAATCAAACCATCTTTATTATATTAGAAAGAATTGCTTGATGAGGATTTTGATGTAACCGGTCTTTGTTTTGTAGATTAATTTATATAATATAATAATACATAAAATTGTATAACTAGCGATTTTTTTTCTTTAACACAATATTCTGCAAGTAAGTTAATTAACTTAGTTTAATAAATAATTTAATTGTTTTAAGTTGCACGCTGGCAACACTGCTGGCTAATCAAACCTACGCATTAAAACTCCTTAGTGCCATAATAGTTGGAACGTAAACAAACATAATCGCTTTAAAGTAGTCTCACACAATAATTACCTACACGTAACAATTACTGCATTCTGCGCTTTATGTCACCGTTTTACATAATTACCTACAAATAATTCCTTAATAGCTGATGACAACCGTGTGTATCGTTGCTTTACGAATACTTTTTTAATGTTTAATTTATATGTACTGTTTTTGTTATCTATGCCTTATAGATGGCAACTTCGAGAGGATGTGTAATTAAATAATCTTATAATAATTGGTTGCCGTGAATTCAAAAATTATTATGTTATACTATTATTTTTTATTTTGCTATAAAAAAGTAAAGTTCAGTCATATTACAACTTTAGTTTAACTAAAAGAATTTAGAAAAATATTTTATCAAAAGATTGACATTAGTTGTGGGTGTCATAGACAATATAAACTTCAAAAATCCCGAAAAACAACGAAGCAGGTTTTACGCGAATAAAGAAAAAACAGTTATTAATAAAATATAACTCAAAAGATTAAGAGCAATAAAACTAATAATCTTATGACCTCATCTCATATTTTATCGAATGCAAAAACTAAACCACGTAGACATAAAACATTATATATTTACGTACACATGTATCTAGAACTCGCAAAACAGCTTTTCTACAGATTTAAATAATCAGCAAGCATCAAGCATAACATTACAATAAATAACATTTAATTACGCTGCAAACGAGACTCGGTAGTTGGTACTTGGTAGATTGAAAGGTAAAATAGTTTATTTTAAACTCAAATAAATATTCTACGAGCGGCTGAGACGGCGCCGGTAGGCTGGATAATAAATCAGAATGTCTGTCCTGTTCGCTAATAAATCGATCTCGGTGTGACCTTAAGGCGGTTAGATTAAAGCCTAAAATATAATACGCAAATGGACGACGCGAAGTGTCAAAGAAATAAGAATGACTCACGTCACGGGTGGGACTCGGGGAGTGATTCACCCTGTACCTGCGCACGAGTGGAAAGCCGTAGAAAGGGATGCAACATGCCACACACCTTTCGAAGATCGGCGTTTTTAGATAAGTCGTGAGGTTTTCAAATAAATAGCCGTTTTATCAATGTCGCCCTGCGCCCCGGGTTTAACTGTGATTATAACGTTCAAAATAACGTTCGTAGTTTTATTAATTATTAGATAAGAAAGGTTTATAGGTTATGTGTCACTTTATATTATGTAGGTATGTTGTATAGCCCAAACGTGTTTAGAAGACGTTTAATATTAAGAAATTAAAACGCAGCAGGTGCAAAATTTGATAGTTTAATAATATTATAAATGATATGTGGATGGACGTTTAGTTTAGAATCATTAAAATATGATATTCATGGATTTTTATCGAATTTTGCATACTAATAAAATTGGTACCAGATTAAACGCCTCGATTTTTATCCCGGTATTGCTACGAAAACATTTCGTAAAATTCTTGGCGCGACTATTACGTATTAAATTTAAATAATGGCGTCTAAACATCAATTTAATACAAAAACGCATTTCATTATAATAAGGGAACAAACGCAATTAAAAGATAAAAATACGATAATTATAAGGTAAAACAGCATAAAATAACACAAATGTCACAATGAACGGACTCCCCTAATGCTTTTTAATCGGAATGTTGCAATGTGCATCCGCATATTTTAACATTTTTTTCTTGTAATTAGGGAAGAGGAATCACTCCTACTTAACATGGCAACACACGCGATGTTAGCCAATAAAATACTGAGAGGCCGCTTTGTTCTGTCATTATATTGATGTTTCGATCCAATTACGTGTGAACAGCGATGATCATTAGTGCCTCATATAATACGAATAGTGTAGTCATGTTTATTGGAAATTTCTTTTATAACAGAAACTAACAACAATAGTATTATATTTGACAACTATTACGTAAGGAATTTTGTTTTATTGTAGAACGTTTATGAATATTAAAACATACGTGAATATAATTTACTCCTTTTGTATAAAAATTAGTATTCGATTTAAATTGGCAATGTTGCTATATGCAGTCCAGTTCGAAAAGAAATTTTTAAAAATGATTATGAATTAAAATGCTACCAGCTGCACGCATAAAAAAGTTGACAATTTATCCTGTTTCCAAAAACGTTTTTAATAATTAACGCAAAAAAGTTTCAAATAATGTAATGAAGACGCATCAGCTTATTTAAATAATACCTTGTCTAATTCAACAAACGATATTATTATTATTCTATTAAAATCTATTAAGTAGCAAAAATATCCGACATAACCTACAGCCCAACCCTGAGGGCTGAAAGTATGCATGAGCATTTCCCTACATTAAATAAAAGGTAGCACTGTAGTCTGTATGTATGCAATGTTTCCTATTAGTGCCTATTACAATTATACACTGCTACCTACTGCTCCAACAGTTATAAATAAACATAGCAATAACAATTGTATGATTTTACGAGGAAGTGTTATAACCGTAGATACATTATCAATCGTTATCATTCGTAACGATAAGGAAGCGACTGCAAATCTATACATACATATTTAATCTGAAAGATTTCCTACTTTTACTTTGTATACGATTTCACGTAGACTTGCTTGATTGGTAACAATGGTTTTAATTGAAAGTTTTTGTCTAATATTTGTTCGGGAGCCTATGGGTTCATATTATATGTATTTTATATTACTCAAAATAAAGTATTATTATTATTTTATTTATTTAATATACGAAAATATATGAAACTCGATTTAAAAAATTATATTGACATTTTAATAGAAACCGTAATCAGCTGTATAAGGGGCAAAAAAGTTAAATGTTTAAACAATAAAAATGTATCAGTAAGTCGAAGAAAGGAGCTTAATTTTTTTGTCCAATCGACTTGCAGCATCTGCCTGACCGACATCGGAAGTAAAGATCTAAATAATACAATATTAAAAGTATAGATACAACACAGAACGTAACGACACATAGTGCAATTATTATGCTAATATTAATTATACGATACATAATTTATAAAAATTCTCAAGTGTATTACAACAATGGCATATATACATATAACACTGAAATACATACATAAAGTTCGTTTGAATAAAATTTAATAAATAAAATAGGAGTATAGCAATAGGAGTTCTCGGTCAAAACAATCAAAACTATTTTTTTACTTCCAAGACCAAACCTAATAGAAAATAAATCTAGTGGTACTTAACAGTAAACACTAACAGTATGATTCTCTTTGAAATCTATTAACAAATAGATAAAGGTCACTTTTAAAGCATCTTTTAAATTGTATTATCATGTATGTATTATATAAAATTTTTGCAAAATATTGATGCCCCAGATTCGTTTATTTATCCGACCCAGTTTAGACACGTCTATTTCGGCTCGCTTTGAACGCCTACTGGTTACATTAGCCACTGCTGATCTATCAGCCAGCTTTTAGTATTTGTGGATAAATAATAAACTTCACTCCCGATTGTTTGAAGATTTTTTGACAACTCATCTTAACTTTTACAACGAACATTCTAGAGAGGAAACAGATGATTCTTGGCACATTAATGTATTTGTTAATAACATTTTAATAGGATAGTGACTTTTAATATGTTAAAACGAGTTATGTTCACATATAGATACCTACCCATTAAAATTAAAATACAAAAAATATATACTTATTTTATTAATATAGCAGTTGCAATAGGTGATTTAAAATGATTTTGTTTAGATAAGGTTTGATTGATGACAATATTATATAGTCATTAAAACAGACATTTATTCAAAAAAATGCATAAAAACGTTTTTCGCTTAATACCAGTACCTATATTAACAATTAAATGAGACACAAAATTATAAATTTCAAATAGACGTGCACCCTGCATAGACCTAAACAATTCATTTCCGATCACCGAATGCAGCTGCGTTTTATTTATATCCAAGTTCCAACTCGTTCTACCTTTTAATGTCCATGATAATTGATGAGAAGCCCGCATTCCCCGTTTCCTCTTTATTACGCAGACTATGCATTCCCACAGACTATACACGAGTCCTTACAGATTATAAATATTTTGTCTTTATCTGTATAGATTAATAATTTAGGTCTCTATGGTGGTTATTATGTTGAGTTTTGAATTTGGAACTAATAATATTTTTATTAAAATTTTTATGTTAGTCGCTAATGTATCGATTAAGAGAAAGGCCAAATAAAAAGATAAAGTTTCTTTAAATCTCTCTCTTTATATTTGAGGCTAATCTAGTAAAAAACCAAGCGATTATCATCTCACGTGTGTATTAGGTACGATATTTTTAGTTAGTAATTTAAATAGCTACTTGTACAACAATAGCTTTGTTAATTAGGTGCTAATGAGTAGCCATTGTGATTTACCGCTTCTAATGCATATACCACAAACAAAATAATATTACAAAAGCTGCGCGCCTGGTAAAATTATTTTTCAAATCGATTAAGTTATTTCAGAATAAATTTGATGCAAATAACTTGTCAAAAATGTATAATATTATAGATCTGTCAGTTACTTTTGACTTTGACTTTGACTAAAAAAACGTATATCAAGTTGTCTTTGTCTATGGCTATCATAGTATCAATATCTTTTATAAATAAAAAAAATTACATATAATATGTTCTATCAAAATCCGTTTAAGCACTCACAAGTCACAAAAACAATTACCTACAGACATTCTACGCTACGTGACATTCTCATTGTTGCATTATGACTAATCTACTTGCATATAAAAACTTAATAACTGACAAAAGTGTTGTAATTCTACACCGTTTCGACGCTTTTTGTATAGCTTATCAAATTTGAACCTTACTTTAAAGAATTAAGGTTAAAATTTGATTGTCTGATGATCTCGTTCGGGGCGGCCGGCTCTTTTGAACAAAGAAGATAACATCTACATTGGGCAGGTAGGCATTTATTATCGACATATTAACTATATTTTAGTGCAAGTTCGGACAGGAATTTAGTTTCCCAAGAGGTGGATACCTCACAAGTATCAATATTTATTGTTTTACTAAAGGAAGTGATATTAATTCAATACGTATATTATTGTTTTAATTAAATTAAGTTTTGACCATTTTTGTAGGATACTATTCCTTTTAATAATTTTGGTTAAAACAGTTCAGTGTTGCTATATCAGAACATCAGTATTGCAGCTTTCAACTTAAACTGTGACGTTAGATAAATCTGGTTAATAAAAATTAAAAATTAGCTAAGCCATGCAAATAAATGTTATGAATAATTTTTTATCCGTCCATTAAAAACTAATATAACCATAAAGTTTAAAACTCCGTACAGACTATATAATTTTGAAAATTCTTGACTAGTTTGTCTATGAAATGTATTCATTCGATAGTGTCAATGAGATGAACATTCCTCCCTTTGTGATGTAAAACGTTATTCTGTTATTTTAACACGGCGCGGCGATACGTCCAAGAGCCGCTTTATGCTTCCTTCATAAAATCTATTGAAAGCATATTAAGAATAATTTATTAAATCGTTTAATGCCCCGCATTTTCCCGCTTTTATAGTTCTTATTTATATTTTGACATTTCAAAAATATTTACAGTACAGTCATTTTTAGTAGCCAGTAACTTTGGTTTATAAAAAGGAAATACAATCCACTATTTTAAACTACCATTTTAATGAAACTTAAACACTAATAACACTCGATAGGGTAAATAAATGATTATTTATCCTAGTATTTTCTAGGTCTAATTAGTTTGCTTGTTATTTAACAAAGTAATAATAAAGTGTAATTATATTCATAACTGATAATATTAATTGTATAGCAAATAGCCGTGCATTTAATTTATCAAACCTGCCTGCAGCAACCGGTAAAAAACTTGAAACGGGTCACAGAATATACTCCTACATATTTATAAAATGCTACAGATAATAAAGGCAATTTTTCATACATGCTAACAGTATTAAGCGTCTTGAATACAGACGATAATTTTATTAAGCAAGTTTTTTTTTCATTTAGCATCTGTCGTCAACACTACGTAACTACATTAAAGCAATCTATGTATTCTATTCTTGGTGAAATATATGTACGTACAGCAGTCTTCGAAAAAAAGAATCTGTCACATTGACATTCATTTTTTAATTTATGTGATATGTAGATAAATGAGGAATTGGTTATTAAATATTATAGGTATATAATTTTAGATAATCGATACAATTATGTCCATAAAAATTTTACAATAACTACATAAATAAAGACGTTGTTTACGAAGTTGATTATTTATTTAAAGCTTTGTTAAAACAATTTGAAATTAATAAGACAAAAAATCGAACATTTAATTACATAAATCCCAACTTCGAACAAACATCCGCACTAATTTCATTTGTAAACTAAAGATGGTCAATGGTTGGCTTGGGGCAGGTTTTTTATGGGTGATTTTTGAATTCCAATCTCACCGCGGCCGGAGGTCCACTTTCATTCATACTCTGTTTGAGAACCCGACGGGCCCGTGACCTCATAGAACTTAGTACTGACGGATACCCTTTAAGGTTTGTTTTCAATAACGATGAGCGAGTATGTTATCCGATATTACTGTATCTAGGCGAGGTATTTTGTGGATAAATTGAAATAGCATACGTATTCAAGAAGTCGACGCATAAATTGGTATCTTTTTACGTGGTGGTTTTCTTTAACATGTAATTATCTTGTTTTTAGAGGCAGACGCCGTGGCGGTTTTGATTTTATTATATAAGATAGTTAACCTGATATTACTTTAGACACTTTATATTTTAAAAATATAACTAAAGTTATGCACATATGGTTAGCTATACAAAACGTCGGAGAAGCGACGAACGTGAACATTGCCTTATTCTTTAGGCCCGGTTCGCACGGAGCGGAAACGTTTACAAAAACAAAAGCTAATTGTTTAACATTTCTATTACTGTCTGAGTGCCACCAACGTCGTCTTTTATCGTAGACCTTTTATAAATCAAGTTCGAAATATGTTTGACTTATTTTGACTAATGTGCGCGCCATATTTATTTTTTAGTACCTATGTAACGAGGTTTTTTGATTGGGATAGTTTATCAAACATATATTTCAGTTGGCGAACCTTTTTAAGCAATACCATTTAGCTAAAGCTATCTAGCAAAAGCTAAGCAGAGCTAAATTAAGGCAACTTGATAAAGAATAAATTCCAAACTCACTTTACTTTTGTAAATATGTATGTATATTCTTACATAAGGGCACACAAAGACCCCTTAAAAATACAAATGTACTTTTTACAATATATAGGAATCAAACCCTGTTTGTAAGGCTGTGGCTATACCACTGCGCTAAGAGTAAGATTATAGTCTGTGGTTAAAACGTGGACTTGTGCTCGCCAACCTAACCGCAGGTGTCAGATAGGTCAGTAAGTCAGGTAGGTACCAGACACGAAACAATATCGGATCTTGTAACTAATAAATTTACATATTAGATCGAGTTAGGACCAGACTTTTAATTAGATACTATCTATGTAGATCTATTGCAATGTCGTTTTGTTAGATGTTGTCGTCTGTAAATGTTACTGCTTTTTAAAATGGTTCAACAATTATAACAAATTTACGTTTATATCTTTATTCTGAATATATAAAGAAAAATCAGATTTTAATTTAAAAATTTGAAAAGTCCAATTCCTTACGAATGCGAAAATTGCAACCTACAATTTATGTCAACTGTCAAAATTTCAAGTGAAGCGAGTTCCAATTCGCAACACATTAGCACGGTGGCGCTATGGGAGGGTGATCGTCCGTTCACATAATTACTCGTCTATAGCCTTGTGAGTTGTGCCCGACTCTCCCCTCTCCCAGAGAGCCGCCAGACCGCATTCCGCTCCCATGCGACCCGCGTCCGCATCCTGACTCAGGACCTCTCCGAAATTTTTACTTTTTATTCATCTACCGTAACGGGCAACCCCGGCTCATGTTGTCTGTACCGAAATGTCAAGTAATTAAAAAGCAACATTATATGCTGTCAGTGTGGTAAAAAGTTTCGAATTTAGAATGTAAAACTAATGTATTTAAAAATCTGTGCTAACGAAATATGATTCGAAAAATAATTTTGTAATTATGTTTTTACATAATTAATATTACTTTAACACTTCTTATAAAATAGGAACGTGTAACATTAAAATAACAAAACCAAAAAAAATAACCTCAAAAGCAATTAATCGAAACAAAAATTGTGAGATCGTAAATCCGAGTGATGATACCGATTCACACGACTATTGGCTATTCCATTAACTAAATCGGACGATGACGAATCGATGCTGGGATTATAATGATTACTCTCGACGCATTCTTATTGAAAGAATCGGAATGCAAGGAATGGCTTGGAAGTTGGAACACGTTTCGATTTTGCCACGTCATAACCCGACCCCGCGGGCCAGTCTCAGCTCCCAATTGTTTCGACACAATTTATACCTTAGTCCGTGGTATTAAGTGCATATAATCAATTAATTATACAAAATATTGCGACTGATATTCGAGAGTCGGTGTCAGGTTGCCTTCGGAATCCGCATTGCAACCAAACGTGTTATAGGTAGAATCGCACAATGCCTTTTAAAATGCCGAACGGATTTGACTCAGCACAACATTCTTGATGCTTGTTTTAATATAAAATTCATTTATTTATTTTGAAATGTGAATTATTTTATGTATTACTATGGCACCATATAATCGTAAAAGAGACACAGCTAGCATAAGATGGGATATGCAACACTGCCAAGGTAATCAATATGGGTTTGCTTAGTGCCTCGTCTTGCAAATGTCCATAGGCCGAGATGATCGTATATTGCTCATAAGTATTGCTCCCAAATAACTGAAGAATCCTCAGTTTCCCGTCATCACATAAAAAGTTTCATACCCATCCTTAACTCTACTATCGTACTAATAAACGCGAAAAATGTCGAGCGTATATTAGTAGTAGGGATCTTTGTTGCTCTTTGATACAAAAACTACTAAATAGATTTCGCTAAAATTTGGCATGCAGATACATTAGAAGCTGGACTTATACAAAGGACATTTTATATCCCGGTATTCTCCCGGGAATGGGAACTAGCGGCTGTACTTTATTCAATATTAGATGTATTCCGTTACCAAATTGATTGTAAACCGCAGAAATTAATTGGCTGTTAAAATGTTTATTGCGCTGGCTTATAAGTGGAATGACTGAACTGAACATACAGCTATGATCTATAAAATATTTATAGCGAATAGTAAAGCGAAAACTTTATATGTAGTACTATAACTATAAATGTCGGAATGAAAGTACAGTTATAAAAAGATATATTTATATATAGGATAGCCGATAATAAAAAAAATATATACACACACTGACATATACCCACACAATATTTAATAACAAATAATATCATATTGCTAACATAATTATATTAATTAAGTATTAAAAAATACTTACAGAAGTATAAACAAAAGTTTAATAGATTTATAAGTTAAATATTAATAAATTTAATGTAATAAATATTATAATTAAAAAGCAATCCACGTTGTAGAGGTAAAATGGTCGTCACAAACCATTAAAGATGTAAGATTATAGAATGTAAAATTTAAGTCCTATTTGAAAAAAAAAACTGTTTCCTAAAATGCTATTTAAAAAAGACTTTATGACACTTTGATAAAATTAGGAATAATATAGTATTTTTTAGATATACCTAATGTATATTAGCAATAAAAACCATTACTCTAATGCACTAGTTAATAAAAAATGTAAGTTCGATAATCGATAAACGTTTGCAAATAAAAGGTCGTTCACTTTGGATAACAACATTCCTAATATTAGCCTGTCACGTTCAACATAGCGTGCTAAAACGATGCGATTAGCGATGTAGACGAAATCTGATGCGTAAAATTGATACAATAAATATTAAAACGAGATTGGAGCCGTTTCTTTTGATCATTTACGCTTTTTCATCATTCCATGACAATTTTTTATAAAGTACTTATGAATATTTAAAAAAAAACGAAATTATGCTATTTATTTTCGAATTTGCAATATATTTTAAGTTGTCCTATTATTAGATATCGTCACATACAATTACTCACACGTTTTTTAAATAAGTATAAATTTCATTAAAAGCAAGTAATTTACATCAATATCAAACTTATAATTAATTAAATATTCAAACATAAGTTAACGCATTACGCAATTCAATTCACAAACAAGCTTTAATTCTAAATTAATTAACGAACAAGTAAAATACCTTTAATTAAAGAAAAGTCAAACAAAATGTTGTACTAGACTATTTTAAAACCAAAATGGCCGCCCTGTCAATTTTCCATGCCGCCATCAACTTTCACGTTGTAATAAACTTTTAATTCTCATTGAATTCAGCTTTTAGCGTGGTTGTTTGGTTTGGTCGGATACTTTGATAAACGAAATTAAAAGGTAGCTTTATAATAATCCTCGTTTATCGTTCGTAAGTAATGCTATTCAAAGTCACAAATCATACAAAAGAGGTGCTACTTTTTAGGGTTCCGTAGCCAAAATGGCAAAAACGGAACCCTTATAGTTTCGTCATGTCCGTCTGTCCGTCTGTCCGTCTGTCCGTCTGTCACAGCCGATTTACTCGGAAACTATAAGTACTACAGTGATGAAATTTGATGGGAATATGTGTTGTATGAACCGCTACAAAAATATGACACTAAATAGTAAAAAAAAGAATTGGGGGTGGGGCCCCCCATACATGTAACTGAGGGATGAAACTTTTTTTTTCGATGTACATACCCGTGTGGGGTATCAATGGAAAGGTCTTTTAAAATGATATAAAGTTTTCTAAAAAACATTTTTCTTAAAGTGAACGGTTTTTGAGATATCAGCTCTCAAAGTCGTAAAAAGTATGTCCCCCCCCTCTATTTTTATAACTACGGGGTATAAAATTCTAAAAAAAATAGAGGTGATGCATGCTAATTAACTCTTTCAACGATTTTTGGTTTGATCAAAGTATCTCTTATAGTTTTTGAGATAGGTTGATTTAACTGTAATTTTGGTTAAGTTATTGTGCTTACACTGAAAACGATGGCTGAACCTTATAAGATAGATCAAAAAATATACTACAGTATTGTACACCTTTAAAAATCCGCGATGATATAAAATCTTTATAATGTAGGTACTTTTTACGAGAAATATTAGCTTATTCAAGCAATACGCCATTAATCCTTATCCAGTAATGTACCTTAAATACATTGTGCATTTGATAAAGTTTAATATTACAAATGTGATTGTTGAGTAATAATAGGTTAAACATATCCATCGAACCAATATTTTTAAAACGCGTTAATCCTATAGATTATTATTATTACATCGATTCAAGAAGATCGGTCGCTCGCTGCGCTGCAGCGCGTGAGTTGCGGGGCTTGGTCTCGCGCGGGGGCGGGGATTTTTGGAGATTTTAACGAAGATTTCCTCAAACAAAACTACATACATAAATTTATGCAGAATGCGGGATATACACCTCTTCTCCAAAATTGTATAACCACTAGAGGTGAAACTCACCTGGATAATATATTTGGTAATTTTAATTGTGAAGCTGGTGTATATACTTCTTTATTCAGTTATCACAAGCCGATTTGGGCACGCCTATAGCACGGAATATTTATAAATACATATATAAAATTAATATTCATACATAAAAGTACAAGGCAAAATATCGGGAGAGTTTAGGCTCCATTCACCAGGTGTATAAATTGACATAATAAGTTTATTATATTTGCTGCTACGGAACCCTTTGTGCGCGAGCCCGACTCGCACTTGGCCGGTTTTTATTTTATAAAAAAATTATAATAGCAACGTGGTATTTGGTCGAAACATACCGACAGACAAAAGATCGTCGTTTTTGCAATTGGGACTGGTCTTGAACAAGTCGCAACCTGCATAGGAATGTCTAGACGGCAAAGCTTGCAAATTAAAACTTATACTTTTAACCGTGCTAATGGATACTAAAGTCCTCAACGAAAGCTAAACGTTTCTTTGTCGTAATGAATAAAAAATTACATAATAAAATTTTGTAAAACAAAACTTTTCAAAATGCTTTCGATTACACATTACAAACTATTATTCTATGATTAAGTATTTTATGCTCTCTGAAAACTAAAACGACAGGTACGTTATTATGTTTAACATATTTTTACATCGGCAACGCGAAAACTGATTTTAAATCTGTCCTAGTTTTCCTGTTATATCCACACTATGCATATGAGTTCAGCTACAAAAGAGTATATCTATTGTCTAGCGTCTAGCCGCCTAGCGGCTAGCAGGATGCTTGTACAAGCGAACGTGGGTTGACATAACAATTGGCTGGTCATTTACGTCAGCGGTAACCGCGGCCCGCGTGCTCTACCAATTTTAACGAGTCATAAATAAATCTCGCTATTAATACAACGCAGTAAAACTGGCTAGGAATTAATAGATGAATAAAATTTTAATGTCGATTTATTTTATTCCTCGTTTACTGGCACTGAATATAACAAATCGTTTATTTAAAAGCGTATTTTAATTATATTTATACGGGAAATATTTAATCAAGTAAAACTGAAATGAAAAAATCATTTGTTCGGTCAGTTCAGACTCAATTAATTCGCAATTTCGCTTTTAAAGAAGCTCCAACCTTTTACCAATTCAAACATTTAAATATTAATTAGGCAGAAATCTCGAACAGTATTGCCAGTACAATACGGCATCCTGCTTAACGAAATTCAAGGATCTAATTACAAAATAAGGTTATGGTATGGCGACACAAAGCTTCTGTCAGTATGACTGATGGAGCCTCATTCACGTAGTGATTGAAAGGGTTCGGGTGATGAGTGATCAAATAAAGGTATTTCGTATGTGCAGTAGATACGCCCATTCACATGTACAGACATTACGGAATTTCCCTTTCATTTATTATATGAAATATTTTCCATAATAATGAAGCGGATGCTCTTCGTTTCTTATAAATATTTTTTTTGTAAATTTTAGAATTTCAAGAATTTTTTAACAAGCCACAGATACATAAAAAAATTGCTATAAATTGCAAATTGTCTATGACCCGAGATTTTGAAAATAGAACTCTATTAATATTGAATGTTTTATACGTTAAGTAACCAGGAATCTAATCAATATGAGCGAGGTGGCGGGTTGTCGACCTCATGCATGTTTACCCAGACTTTGTCGGCATGTCAACCAGTCCACCCACTAGACAATTTGTATGTCATACCATTTATTAAGGTACGGAGAGAGCAAACAGGAATGTTGTACAAACCACAGATACAAAATTTTTAATCACCTCAACGATCGGAGGCGACGAGTCAATTTGGTTATTGGTGAGTCATAACAATAACGCTAGTTTTAATGATATAAAATTTATTATTTGTGTACTAGTCGCGCACTGCGGTTTCACTCGCTCAGTATTTGTTTCTACTCTACCTGTATGCCGTACTTCATCCAAATGAATCAATTAGTTTTTGCTTGAAAAAAAATTAAGTTAAACTGCGTTGGTATGACTCATTGTACACTTCTATATTTTATGAATGATGCTTTAGAAATCTTCCAATGGAAGAAGCTGTAGGTTGACGGTTGACGGTTGTTAAGGTATAGGAGATTCGATCCTAGATTAACACCTAGGATACTTTTATCCCAGCACTAAAACAAAACTACGCAAGTAACACCTCAAGGAGCAGGTAGTTTTATAAATTCAACCAAGTATGTACCAACACCGGACCACATACAAGAACCAATGCGCTTTCTCAGGGTGGACATTCGTTATCTAGTCACTCCTATGACAGGCATGATAGATAGCCACGCTTGGAAAGTGTCCAATGATAACGACATCCTTATAAGGAATATTTTCTATGTAATGTATGAGGTAGATAAGCTTTCAATACCTTCTATACCACCGTGAAATGATTTCATTAAAGAACCAGCTATGAAATACTATCAACTTATAATAAGTTATAATGTAAGATCTTAGAAGCAAGAAGTACTAATGTTGAAAATTATTTCTCCAATATGGAGCAGTATTGCAAGTGACGACGTTGTAAATCGCACTTCATATTAATTTGAGATTTAAAATTTATAAATATAACATGGAACTTGCGAAGGTGCCCGAGACCCCTATTTTTACCCCCCAGTTTGGTCGGTACAAGCCCGACATAGCCCAAGATGCATTCCCTAGGATGGACCTGGTATGATATGAGGATATACCCACTATAAAAATGCTGGCCAGTATCCAATTGGTCAGCAATCCTTTTTGTTTCTATAGGTATAGATAAAGAAATAAGTAATTGCTGTCGCTCGTCCGTCCAGATTTCTCGATTCTAATTAATAATTTGTAAGATAGCAACACTGGTGTACATTATGAATATAAATGTCTGACTCACTACATCCCTTTCCGGCGATCTAACGTCGTCAGCTTAAATTCATTGCTAAATATACAGCGTATATGACTTGGCGATTGCCGGCCGTCGCGACTGAACATTTCGCGAATTGCATACGTAATTATCGTTTATCAGTCAACACTTGAGACCCTGAACTCTTGTATTGGTATTGTATTAACTTAGTATAATGTCAATATCGCACCTACATATTGGTTAGTCAGTAGTCACGAAAATATTGCATCGTTTTTTTTTGTAGTCAGCTTGCGTTCTAAATTCAATGGTAATGGTATAATCTGTTATTTTAATTTTTATAGCAGAAAAAAACGTTACAAAGCAGGTTTAAACGTTTTTAGAGACAGTTTAGTTACACGATTTATATTTTTAGTAAATTTATTTTGTTTACATTCGTCTGTGCTTCCAATATTAGAATAACTAAATCTACATGTAATAAAGAATCATTTTACTTGTCATTCCGCATATCTAATTGTATATAAAATACAACCTGCCAAACAGTAGCTTTTTGTTTTATTCTATGAAGTGGTGAGACGAAGCTTGAAGACGAAGTACTCATAAAACAAGCCTAAACATAGATTTTTATAGTGTTTTTATTGACGAATAGCTCGCATACCAGACGTTATGCAAAACGAATGTCAGCCGGTGAGCCTTAGACGTGACCATATTTGGAAAGCCAGTTTAGCGATCTTGAGTATAACACAGGGATTCTTAATTTTTTTATAGGCATGTCGCGGAAGGTGTCTGTGACCTGCTGTGGTCGAAAACGCGGAACATAATATATGCTATGAGGATTATAGGGCTGTAAAAAAAGGGATTCCTTAATTTTTATGAGGAATTTCATAATTAACAAATGGAACAATCACCGACAAAAGGATCGAATACAAAAATGAATGTTATATTATTTACAAAGACATATTTCATAATTACAGCAAAATAGTTTTAATTAAATGTTTAGATTGGTTACCATGTTTGGTAGTCCATAGATCTTACTTTAAGAAACCCTGATAGCGTATTACTTCGGACATTGGCGACATTTAATTGCTATATATGCTATATCTATATGCTATATTAAATGTACGTTGTTTAACTGGTTAAGTGTCTCATGCATGAATAATACGAAGTATAGTTAAAATTTATAGCCGGTAATATCTTCTCAGAAGTGCACATTGCGAAAATTTAAATATGATTTTAATAAAACTATTCAATATTGTAGGATCATGTAATTCAATCATAAGGTTTAACATACAATATAAATGAAATAATGTAGGGTCGAAGACCATGTCTGACAGTCTGTTTCTATCTCGTAATCGGTGTTTAATTCAAACGCCGTTGTCTGTATGTTAGCTTAATAGTTATGAATTACCAATATTAACATTGAAACAAACTAATTTATAACTATTTTTATACCCTCAACTTGAAATACAAATATAAAAAAAGGGATCCGATTTTACGCTCATGAAGCGAGAAGTCTAGGTTCAATTAATATTAATAACATAGCAGTATGAAAGCTCATAATTCTAATTCCAAGAAATGAAGCCGATAAAACGCGAGTTAATGAATATTGCAATGGCACTGCAGCTGATGAATACAAACATTGATTTATCGTTCGTATCTTAAATCAAAATAGCCTTTAAGATTTATGTTCAAAGGTAAGCAATGGAACTAATTGCAATTACAAAACCATAAATTAATTCGTTTATCTCGCATTGCAACCAAGCCTTGTAGGACATCACCCACGCCTATCATAGACTATAGAGTATAGACTTCCTACTATAGATTTAATACCACGTTTCGAAATTTAACTGTTGTTTATGACCGACAAATGCAATTCAATCTGTATTCTGTTGTTATTTTAAAGACTCATAGTCTAGCTAAGAGCATAAACATTTACGGTCTTAGAATAAAACATTCATATTATTTTACGTTGCTTGATATTTAGAGAAAACAAATACTTGGCGTTTGGGACTGACGTGAATGCGTTTTCATGGACGAATATCATAAGCGCGATTTAGGATGTATGACTTTTTTTATTAATGTTTGAGCTTAATTTGCATAATTATGCTATTTTGCAGCAACTTATTACATTAGGTACAAAAAGAGTTTTAAACTTAACTGTCTATATAATCCTACGTAGAATTCGTTTTCGTATCCCAACACGTTTCACAGGTAAAAACGCTAAGCGGTTATCGGCATGGATCTTTTTGAAGTTGTTTTTGTAATATTAACAGCTAGTAGTCCCTTGTTCGTCTTTACCATTGTTTAAAATTAAATGCACCACCGATTTTAGGTAGACAACACCTTTGTTTTTATAAATATCAATATCATTTACATTGCATTTTTATGTATTATTTAACTATTGAAATTAAGAATATTAAAAAATTAATTCACGAAAAGCGATAATTCATTTGTTTATGACAAATTATGACATTCTTTAATGATTAACAAAAGTTTTTAAAATTGGACACCAAAGAATTTAGAACACATAAATATTTAAATATAAATGGTAATTGGTATTTGACACATTATAAAAACTAAAACATTGTTTTTAATTTTATTACACAGGTTATACAACATTATTA
>JADANM010001663.1:1818423-1837328 GCA_026213755.1 Eurema hecabe | reverse complement strand
TAAAACATTGTTTTTAATTTTATTACACAGGTTATACAACATTATTACATCAATATATTTTAAGTAGTGTCAAAACTCAAAAACAGCTCCGTTATACATAAAAAATAGGGATGGCAAACATCATTTTATTAATTGTAGATTTCGAAAATCGCATTTTATATGTTATAGAACTCATCTACCCACAAGTGTTTATAAATAGACATAAATCCTTGGTAATTTTATACAGTTTGATAACTGATCAAATTTTAATCCCCGTGATACGAGTATTATCTAGAGTTTAAACACACTATCTATTATCGGGTGTTAAAAAAGAGAGCGCGTGATTCTTACCTGAATTAGGCTGATCTTGCAAATCAATCGCCGTCAACATTCCTTTTTTTTCAAATAGAGTTTTCACACTAGCACAGGTCATATCATCTACGTCTGCAGCCGATACTGTCACCATCAAGCCGACAAACAATGCAAAATACAATATTTGGCTCTTCATTCTCAATCCGAAAATCGATTTTTTGTTAGGCGACAATTCCACACAACAACACACGTTCACAGCCATGTTCCCGATCAATTAAATAAAGTATAAAATAAGGATAACTTATTCTACTAAAAGGTTTAATAAATTAAAATGAAATTAATTTAACTTTTAAGTATAAACTTTGGACAATAAATATGCCATCGAACAGGCCCGCAACGATTTAACTGCGATCCATGACGGCCGCAGCCTGACTGCGCTGTCAAAATTGGTAGTAGGTAGTAGCGAATTCTGAACGCGTATCCGCTCAACGCACGCCGCACACCCTTCGCTCAAGTCAACTTATTGCACCAACTGGGTAGAAGTACAATACAGTGAAGTGCGTTAAAAATGTCATCTGTCAGCCCTAACAACTGTTAATAATTATTAATAATAACATTTTTTGCTTATAATATTATTGACTGCACTTTAAATTATTTGATGTTAATGTGTTTTAAGCTAAGTTCCTTATTATTAAAGAGAAAGCTATTCGAACATTAATAAAATAAAATAAATTTCAAATATTGTGGTCTGTGAATTAGCCGTCAAAAATTATATGTCATAACTCATAAGTTATAACTGTCAAATTTCCAAAGTTCACAAATCCTTTTAAATTTCGGACACTCGTGGAAACTCATATTAAAATTTTCATACAGATAAATAGCTCTATCACAAAATTTATATTTATTCAGTGACCGATCTCCGCGTGTAACTCATCTGTATGCAATTTTAATAATAGTTTCATTCAATACAACGTTTACATAATACTTTGCGGGCGTCAAGATGAGGATTTTTCTATTAAAAACTGTGTCAGATACCATCGGAAAGCGATTTTTGTCAACACAAAATGTTAGGAAAGTGTCTCATTGCATATTTGATATGGACGGTTTGTTATTAGGTGAGTGAAAAGTTCCATATTATTACCTTCGACCTTATTCATTAATGTCAATGTTATTGCTTTCACTGAAGGTTATATTTACATTCATCGGTTATTCAATATAATTTGCATTAAACATACGCTAGTGCGTACATAGAATGATTTATTTATTTTCCTAATCATACTATATGTAAATGTTTGACTATGATATTTAAAAAGACTTGGTAATTTGTGGATGCATGAATCTTTCCAGAATTTTATTTAATCTAATCTTTTTCCGATGCATATTGTGAATTGAATATATATATTTTCAGATACTGAGCAAGTGTACAAAAAAATGATAACACAATTGTGTGCTAAATATGGACATGAATACACAAATGAGCTGATGATGAAGGTCCTAGGAGGTACAGAGCAGCGGCTATCGGAGATCCTCTGTAAAGAACTCAAATTGCCCATTTCTCCGACAGAATTCAGAGACCAGTTGCTAGTTATGGGAGACACTATGTTAGCGGATGCACCTTTGTTGGATGGTTTGTTTATATACTTTATTGATATGCATACCTCATGACATTACAAATGTAGAACTAACTGTGTCCATTTGTCCTCAAAGCCTATAGCTCCTGAACCACTGTATCAAATTGAATAAAGTTTCATCAGTAGGGAAACTATATTCACAATGTTCATAATTATTAATGTCAAAAATGCTTCTGTATTATCACTAGCTTCATCTTGTAGCTATAGTACAGATAAAAGCAACATATGATTTTATCTAGGGTCTAATATTACTGTATCCCAAAATCTCAGCATTTATTAGTTTTTCCATTAAATAATAACAAGTAACATGCTTTAATGTAAGAATGTATGGCCCTTCCTGTTACTGTTAAATCCTTTGAGTTGAAGTTCTTGTAATAAACCATAATTATTTAGATTATTTTTAACAACATAGGGGGCCATGTTACAAAAGATACGCACATTTTTGAAATTTCCATTTTATAAGCTTGAAAATTTCTTGTGATTACATTGTAAGAGACTGATAACGCATTCGGGTGTTGGTTAGGCAACAATCTTATCATGCACATTAATATCAAATCGCAATATTTATAAACTATGTTTGTTTAAATTGCATCGCAGTTGAAATTGAGATAAGTTTCATTACTTATTTATAAGATAATTTATTATGGATCTATTAAATATAATATGTATGGTATATAACTTGGAGACATATTCCTAAATCTACATGCAAAAAGAAGGAATAATGCTACAAAATGTGTTCATCACTAAATGTGTTGCACAAGCACCTTGTGGAATCAGCATCCTAATGCAACATTCTTAAACACTAGGACAATGTTATGTGTGTTCAAGGCGGTGCTGATTACTTTATATTGTGTGACGCGCCAGGTCGTTTGCCCTTCTTGTATAAAAAATCTAAGTTTGGATCATTCTAACATACTATGAAATTTTTAACTACCTACTAATTTTATTACAGTTGTAAAACATTGAAATTGAATATGTACTGCTTTCAGGTGCTGAAAGATTAATAAGACACTTACATGAAACCAAAGTTCCTTTCGCGTTAGCTACATCGTCAAGTGATCGATCAGTGAAAACGAAAGTAGCAAGCTATAAGGAATTGTTCAGTTATTTCAACCATATGGTGATGGGAAGTACAGACAAAGATGTTAAGTTTGGGAAACCACATCCGGATATATTCTTAGTAGCTGCGGCACGGTTTCCCGATAAACCTGATCCTAGCAAGGTGAATATCCTTTGAATTTACTCACTACTTTCCAGATACTTTTTTATTTATCTTATTTGTATACCATAATGACATACATAGTAATGAAATTATAATTTGATTGAATTAGGTATTAATTTATTAAATAATAAAATAAGGGTTTAAAAAATACTATTTATATTATGAACCCCAAATTTCTTCTATAACTTTATGAAGAACTTTTAATGAAAGCAACAGATGCTGATGTTACATAACAAATGCTATGCAGTTTTAATTATTATAAGCCAATAAAATTTGTTGGCAATATAACAATGGATGTCGCAAATAATTGTCTGTAGTTTCATTTTATAATTGTACCATGTTGCTACTCAAGCAATTTAATTTACTATCATTATATAATAATTATAAAATATAGTTTTAGTTCAAATATGTAAAATAATCCATTGTAAAAAGTGAGGATTTTTATTTTGTTACTAAATTACCAACTACCTTATATAAAATTTCAGTGCTTGGTGTTTGAAGATTCGCCACACGGTGTCACCGCGGGTATATCCGCCGGCATGCAAGTTGTGATGGTCCCGGACCCACATCTAGACAAAAGACTGACAACACATGCAACCATAGTGTTGCCCACTCTAGCCAAATTTCAACCAGAAATATTTGGGTTACCACCATTTAAGTCGTAACTTATTTTTAGTTGTAACATAGTATTGTAGAGTATTAGTATGCAGTAATTAGTTTATATATGCTCTTGTCTTCCAGATTTTTTCTGTTTCCTGTACTTTATTATTGTAATAGTTTATTTTATAAGGGTATGTGTTCAAAATTAATGTACATATCTTTCTAATTTAGAAGTACATGATTTTTTATAATAATGTTAACAAGTCAAAATAGCAGGGATAATATAAAAGGAATAATAGGAAAACAGTTTTAGGAAGAAAGTCAATCATATTAATAATTAGTATTTAATCATTGATAGTTGTAGAGCCAGTAATGAATTAGTTTGTAACAAGTATGAACTGCTAAGTAACAAACTTGCACAATTGTCCATTAAAATATAATTGGACTTATTAAATGTAGCAGTCAGTTGACATAGTATCAATAATACTGTAGCGGCTCTTGGTAGCAATTACATATTTTGAGTGGCGAACAGGATGATGGGTGTGAACACAATAAGATGTTAGGTTGAACTTAATTTAATTGATGTCAATGCTCATTATATATCGCGCGATCCGCTGACGCCAGGGCTTTGGTGTACGATTAACCTACTAACTCGTACAAATACAATTGAAGTAACATTAAAAAATTGATTCTGCTTGATCAGTTAACTTTAAAGTTCATAAATAATATACATGTAACTATTTGTTTTTAAGCTTTAACGATTTTGTGATGTTAATATTATGTACAATTAATTATTTTTTTGAGTATTTTTCTGAAGATTTTTTTAGTAAACTTGACTTACTGCAATTGATTTCTCGTGAAACACATGCAACCAGGGTGTAAGAACGTAAAATATATAATACAATCAATATTGTATTCTTCTTAATTCTTGTACAAGATATATTTGTGCCAGTAAAATTGTGTTGTGTACAAATAAAAGAATGTGTTCTGAACTATAATTTTAATTTTAAATTAAACAATCATTCCATAGATAAATAAAAATGTAATTAAATTATGACTTTGCTAGTTCTTTGAGTGTGGAAAAAACATCATTAGCTGACAAATTTGTGAGTGGTCTGCTTTGCTCAACTCCCTTTTCTGAAAATTAATACTGTATTTAACATCTCTATTACATTTTACTTTCATAATCTTTAAATACATAACTTCTATTACATTACACTGTTCTGATAAATACACTTAAAACAATTTTTTTCTAATTTTAAGTTTAACATCAATCAAAGATACTTTAATGTTTTAAAAAATTTCTAGTTTTGTTATCTACGGAAATAAATCTAAAATTATTTCTTACAAAGCATTTAGCTACTTAATCAAATAATTAATACTTTTCTACAAATATTTGAAAAAACTAACTCAAAGGCGACACAGTTTAAATATGACGCCTAAAATTTGGCCACTTGGCAGGGCATTTAAAGATTCACTCATTTCACATCCTCTTTCTGAAATATTTCCATAGTTGTTAAACATTATATATTAGTGTATGCCATAATAATAATAAACAAATTCATATTAAGGTGGTAAGAGTTTGTTGTGTCTTTTTTTATTAGCTGAAAGGAATTGTAGAATCTTGTAATTGGTAACTAACATCTTGCCTCAGCTTCACATAGATATATGATGCATGTATTTTGTACATATAAACTTTCCTCTGAATCACTCTATCTATTAAAAAAACTGCATCAAAATCCTAAGCATAGGGAGAGACAACGAAAAGCGACTTTGTTTTATACTGTTTGTTCGTTATGTAGTGATGGTTTGTTACATGATGTTTCTAATTAAGTGGGCAGCGGTGTAGTTCCTTGAGTAGTAGATGATACTGAAACTTATGAAGTGCAGTATGCAGTATGATATTGTTAATGCAGAAGGTAAAGTATTTATACTAAAAATCATACCGTAACGAGCCCAAATTCGAGGCTGAATTCCATTACATTCACGGATCAAGATGGGGAAATTTGGATTTTGTTTCTTAATATTAACGTAGCTCCTCTGTATGAACTCCCTGCAAAAAGGCAATGAACATTTTCTATATATCTAAAATTTGTGTACAAAACATGAGGTTTCTGATGTTTATGTAACATTGCATTATTACGATTTTCACCTTACGCCAGCAGACTGAGGGCTGCCTTGACATAAGTGGATCCTCAGCTCTTTAAGTGCTCCTCCCAGGCGAACAGTCATTTTTAAATATTGTTATTTTTTAAATGTAATCGAAAAATCAAATCTTATTTTTCTTGACTTGAAAATTGAAATTCGAATTTTGATTTGTGTCACACTCATATGTCAATGTCATTGTTTTTTTTTAATTTAATTTGATTTACAATCTTTTTGCTGGAGGAAATAAAATAGGTACCTACCAAGCCGACGACGATAAAAGTGACATTTTCAAAATGAATTTTCATCGGTTGCGATAAAACCCAAATGTACTTTTAGTACGGAGTTCATAAGCATGACGTTTATATCTAACTTTTAAATTTTAATGGTCTCTATGAGGATAGGAAATGGGAACATATTACCTATTTTAAAATAAGTTTTTTAAGTTGCAGAAGTCAAAGCTATAATTAACATTTGGGTATTTGACTTAAATTAATCATAAATTTATTTATTTGTACTTGCAGATGTATGGTTGTGTTTCTCTTAAGCTCTTATTTACCTATGCTTAATTTAAACAGAATTATCCCCATCAATCCATTTGACTCATGTAGACAAAACGAAGGTACTCAATTATTGTCCCTACTCTCGACTAAAAAAAAACTCTTCAAGCGCTTCTATTGTCATTTGGGTCAATTCCTATATAATAAAGTCAAAAGGATTCTCGGTATCTTCGAACTCACGAAAATAAAATGCAAAATGAAACTCAACCAGTGGCTCCAAGAGCTTAACTATGAAGATACCGAGAATCTCCTGACAACACAGGTTTAGACTATATATCTCTTAACGTTCTCTAAGTCACACACACACACATCATCATAATACACCCACTTTCTCATAACATCACACCTTCACACACACATCAGCTCACACCCACTCACATACACACTAATTAAAAGATATAATACTAATTTTAATTTTAATATATTATAATTATAAATTTGATGTCACCTTGTTTGTTCATACAATACCATATACCAGTTTTATATGCACCAGTGTAAACTATGTGGGAGGGCCTGGTGTCCTGAAATACGGGCTTTAGCCTAGTTTAGGCACCAGACTCAATACAAATCTAAGTGCGAAATGTGCCTATATTGTATTGAATAATGTACTGTAATTGATTGTATTGAATGAATGAAGATGATTATTATTATTATTATTATTGTATTAGGAATAATTAATTATAAGTTAGTCATTTAAATTTTACACCAGCACACAAGTTTTTGTTGTTTAGTTTAGTGCTTATATGGAAGCAGTTAATTATTACTTATTCGTTTTTCAGACACACAATATTTTAATGGCTGTTTTTATACATCCCAATTAGGAAGCATTAAATTACAGCTCGTACAATTTCGATGGACAAAATCAAACCAAAATAAATAATTTTAATTTAACAATTTACTTTTATTAATACTCCATACATCAATTTCTTCTTTGTACATTTAACTAAGTACCAAACTCGATATTATCCTAGCAGCTGATTCCCCTAACAATATACTGTTAATAATTAAAAAAATTAACACTTCACAAAACCAGCAAACAGTAATTATTTATTATTTGTTCATGTTTAACAAACACTTTGTTAACAATTAGAATTTTCATCATTCAATAAGGAAAGTAATGACAACTACCATTGCACTTTACTGTAACCATATTATTATTAAAAATATATTACTATTTCCATCATTAAAAATAAACATCAAAAATAATTTTAATAATTAAATCACAACAAATAAGGAAGGCTTCCAAATTGCTCTTCAGATTGTATTCAATAAAAAATTGTGAAGAAGTGCTAAACTTTAATTGTATTAAAAGAAAATTAATATCATTATAATATATACATATTTACATCTTAATTTAAAATCTTCACAGAGTAGTGTTACGCTATATGTAACGAGATTAAAATCTTTTGAAAAATTCGAAAAAATCGCCTACTTTTACGTGATAAAAAATACTTCAAGCTAGATGAAGCTTAACGGTTCATTGGTAGTCAATAACGGACGAACATTTGGAGGTTATGTACTAACTGTTTGAGTGAGCATCAACTAATAAGGTCAGCTACATAAATCGAAAATGACGATGATTGCGATCCATTCGACCGTGCATAGCTCGAGACTGTACAGAACGAAGCAAGACAGCAGTGTACAAATGTGTGAGCTTACGCTCCTGGCAAGGCTCATTCTAATTTCTTCGTGTGCTGCTTCATTCTGCCGTCGGTTGAGTATCAGCTAGCCAGACGCAGGCTCTAACGCTTTCACTCCGTCTGCCGTGAGCTCCTGTTTTTGACACCATTCAACAAAATCATCTATGAGTACAGGCCACGCTCCCTCGGCATCATAATTGCTCATACCATCATCTATATGCGTGGCAAAATCTAGTAGTAAATTCCATGTGTCTTTTGGTATTGATCTTTTATGATGGTCCTGAAATATAAAATTAAACATAGAATATTGTATTACTATAGTACCTTTAGTAGATTACACTGTTACATGCAAAACAGAGGTATTTGACTATCAGTTTATATCTAAATCTTTAATAAGAACTTTCTCATCAAATATAGAGATATTGTATCATAGAATAGATATCAATCTTACTTAATTTCTCAACAATTGGATTTAATAAAAATTATGGTAATATAGGAAGGAAACTAAAGTATATTATTGAAAATGAATTTGATGAAGTCTGCATTAAAAAGTAGTCTTCACAATTATTATAAACAAAACAATAAGCAAGTCACAATACTACAATTAAAAACAAACATACTGTTAGGAATTTACACCAAGCATCTAGGAACTTAAATCTCCCTCGGAGCACAATATTCCAATAGGCTATCGCCATATCCAGTTCCAATCCCTTCTGACCTGGATTTTTAGCATAGTTAAAAGTAAAATGATAGAAATCTTTAAATTTGTTTGGATCTTTTATTTCTGTTTCAAGCGTTGGCAGTTTCGCTTTAAATTTATCTATGCTATCCACTCCGAGTTCTATAAGACCCGTTGTGAATTCTTCTTTCGTAAATTCACATTGCACAGCTGCCTTGCATTTCCATGCAATAATAAGAACTAAAATAGACTCGGGACTTAAGTTTAAATCTTCTAGGAACTTCATTACACCGTCAACGGTAATTTTATCATTTTCTTGTTGATCTCTATACTTATTGAATAACTGTTCCACTTTTTTTCTATCCACTAACGCTTTCGATGAGTCCTTGTAATATGCGTCTGGATTTTGAAAATAATTGTCACTAGCCAAGTCCAATTTCCAATCATTTTGTGAAAGGCAGTATATTGCTGTGCTCTCCGTTGTTTGCGTGAAAGCGACAAATTTTTTCACCTTATCTCTCTGTGATGATTTTAATTTATTCTGAAAAGAAAACGCAGTAATGTCATAACCTTAGTTTAATTCGCAGCTGTCAAATTTATTTTATTCACGTAATGATTTTTAAAAATTTCGCCTAATCCTATAAGATTTTTAAAGAGAGGAATATGTATACAAACCATTTTTGCGAAACTTTTTCTATTATTGTCTAAAACTTTCACCAAATTCGCTATTGTTTCGACATCGGAGCTAAAGTCTAAACGAAATAACAACCATACTCCATAGACAATTTGAAATGTTTTTATTTACAGATTATCCTCATTACAATGTACATTTCAATTTATGGGTAATATCAAATTTCATTTTCATCTAAAATCGATAAGCTATTTTCAATATCTTTGGTTAGATATGGTTATGTACATATTTTTAAATTATAAGGGTATTAAAATTTATTGCCATTTGCCATTTACAACGTTTAATGCTTCGACAACCCTACTCATCAGTCATCTAAATTCTAATATGAACAGCTTACAGGCCAGCTGATATTGACATTTCGTAATAAATTTGTGTTGATGCTTGATAGCGATACGAACAGCATGTGTTTATTTAATTGCGAATTTAATACACTACTGTGAATATACTATTTTTTCCGAATAAAACATGCGGTCGTTTTTATACAAAGCAGTAGTAAGCACAACTAAATATAACTTTATTCGGAATTTCGGAAGTGATGTCCCCAGAGTAAGATTTGCGCCTAGTCCAACGGGATATTTACATTTAGGGGGCTTAAGAACAGCTCTTTACAATTATTTATTTGCTAAATCTTGTAACGGCGTGTTTGTATTACGGATAGAAGATACAGATCAAAGCCGTAAGGTCGAAGGCTCTATTGAGGCTCTGATCACTGATTTAAGTTGGTCAGGTATAGAATATCAGGAGGGACCTAATAAGGGAGGTGGATATGGACCTTATATACAAAGTGAGCGCTTGCATATTTATCAGTAAGTTTATATGACAATGTAAATGTTATATAGCAGAATTTGGATAGTTGAAAATTAGTTTTTAATTTTAATTGCAGTGCTTGTCTATACAAACATGATTTGAATCATTAATTTAAATGCATAGTTTTATCTAAATTTAATTTTAAGATTTTACAAATACCATCAAAATTCAGTTAATACTCTAAAGTTCTTTATATCAATTATTCAATATCACATTTTTTTTTGATAACTTTCAGAGAATATATTCAAAAACTTCTAGCTAATGGTTCGGCTTACAAATGTTTTTGTACTGAGCGGAGGTTAAATATACTCAAACGAGATGCAATTAAAACTCAAAGGATACCTAGATATGATAACAAGTGTAGAAGCCTTACAGATGATGTTATTAAAGAGAAAATAAAGGCAGGAACACCTTATTGTATAAGATTTAAGGTTAGCATATACTCAATATGTTTTATACCAACTTTTTATGATATTTTTTGGGTGTGGTATAACATGAAATATTGATGAGTACAATATATTCTAGATAGTATGTATAATAAAAACTTAGATATTAGAGATATGATATATGATATGATATAGATATGATTAGAGAGATATAGATTTGTACTTTTGTATGTAATGAATAAACTCAAAAAGTACTGGATCAATTTTAATAATTTTTTTTTCATTAGAAAGCTACATTATCACTAAGTAACATAGGCTATATTAATACTTTGCATACCGGTATTGTTCCGGGAACGTAAAATAAACAGTTGGTCTCTTTCTAGAGACTAATATTTGTTATCTGTTACTTGGCACACTACTTAATTATTTTTGCCATATTATAATTTGAACAAATTTATAATGGGGACAAATCTTTTTGTTTTTACTTTCAATTTTTTAAAAGTCCTTTTATCTTCAATCTTGACAATATAATAAAGTAATGACTCATTTTTCTAGCTTTCATCAGAATGTCAGTCATTTGAAGACCTAGTATTCGGTGGAATAGCTTATGACGTATCATTGAATGAAGGTGACCCTGTCTTGATGAAGAGTGATGGTTATCCAACATACCACTTTGCTAATGTTGTCGATGATCATCTAATGAGAATAACTCATGTGTTACGAGGAGTCGAGTGGCAAATATCAACAACAAAGCATTTGTTAATCTACAGGTTAGTTTAGACATGGCAACATTTCTAAATAATTATATGAAAATCGTTTTAATTCTTTATTATGCAATTAAAAAAAACTTTTACTGTGATCAACAAAAAGATTAATTGTGACTTAGTATATTGTCGCTAATCTAATAACATCTTTCAATGTACTGATTAAATTAAAAATAGAAGATTTTTTTTCTTGAAGGCTTGTGGTGGTTTAACGTATTTAATTGTTACAATATCAATTTACATGAAATGTATAAAGCTAACGTTTAATTAAATATGTTGATTGATTTTTGTAACTACCTTCAAGGTTTAATTTTTTATCTATGTTTTTGTTTCTGCAGATATCACAATATCATTTAATCATAACCCACTTGGGGTCAAATTTTTCATGTATTTTTTTTAATATTATTTTAGAGCCTTTGGTTGGAACCCCCCACAATTTGGTCACTTACCGCTCATAGTAAACGCAGACGGCACAAAACTCAGTAAGCGGCAGAGTGACGTGCGAGTTGAAGATTATAGGAAATCAGGTAATTATACATTTTATTTATTAGAAATTCTCGTCGACCTACCTTTCTTTTTACTATTCCTTGTTCCATGGGGAAAAAACAATAATTTTATCTCTTGAATAATTTTTTAAAACTAGCAACACATTGATAGACAAGAATTAAAATTGTCTATGGTAGGATAGCATTGATTATAATCTGGTAGAATGGTTAACCTAATTTTAACTTTACCGCCAAAATATCAAAAATACATACTTGTCATCAATACATAGTAGAAAGTAAATTGTTTCATAATAAAAACAATTGATAATTCCACTATTAGGCAAAAAAATTGTTTGTTTTTCAGGGATATATCCATTAGCATTAGTTAATTATATTACGCTGTCCGGCGGAGGGTTCGACCATGTGCCCGGTGAAGGGGTTAGACTTAAAACTATTGATGAATTAGCAAAAGAAGTAAGTAGACAATTAAAAGTAGAAACTTCATAATTTTTTTTTCTTTTATTAATTTATATATGTATAGGTAATTGATTTCTTAGCATAATATTTAGCTTCCTTCAATTTTTTTTAATCGTTCCTTTCGAATTGTTACAATATGAATTACCTTTTTAATGATAACCAGGGGGAATTGAGTATAGACATAATATTATTATTGCCAGATACAAAAATGTGTTTATACAGTTTCAGACAGATAAAATATCATCGCATCCTAGCCGTTTGAACCCTGACCTTTTAGAAGAATGTAACAAACTGGAAATTAGACGGCAATTACAGGATTCAAATTTAACTAAAAACTTGGTCTCAAAACTGCAAAGTCTAATACAAGAAAAATACCACGACCATAAGTTGAACATATCCGAAGATCACGTGAAAAGTGTCCTTATATGGGCAACGTCTCGAATAACAAGGATCGAAGACCTAGTGACGAATAAGTTTGGATTTTTGTGGATAATTCCTGGAAATGTAGGTTCGGGTATTGATCCGGAGTTATTTGGGAAGTTAATGAAGGACTTGGAAGTTATAGAGAGGTTTGATGAGGGAGTTATAAAGGATAGTTTGCGGAAGTTTTCTTCGGATAATGGTGTAAAGTTCCCGGCGCTTATGAAGATGTTGAGGTCTGTTTTGAGCGGGTTGAATGAAGGTCCTGGCGTTGCAGAGATGATGCAACTGTTAGGAAAAGAACAGTCGTTGGAACGAATAAAAGCGGTTGTTAGATAGTAGCCTGTGTTTTATTTTAAGCTACAAGTGGCTCCTGGTTTAAGAGTTTTTATTCTAATTCTGTGGCTTGGGAAGGACTATATATTTAGAGCCGCAGATTAATTGTCTCGCATATTATAAATGTTTCGCTTCTGGGAGTAAAATAAAACACACATAAATGAGTAACAGTATAATTTATTGAATCCCAAATATAAATTAGAGAAAATACTCGATAATCTGATTCAAAATGTAATATCAACAAGTTCTCATGCACGCAAGTATATAGTAAGATCAAGTAAACATTTCACGAGTGTTACCATATTTCAAAACATACAATTTTTAAAAATTATCAAATATATTTTGATTAGTTAAAGTTTCAGAGTTTTTGCTTAAAGGTTTAAATTATATTTTAATCAAATATACAAATACGAATACTTCGCCTTTTTACATTAATAAATAAAGAAGAGGAAAACAATATATTTAAAAGTATATGAATAACATTGAAAAGGAAAGTTATTTTATATATTTACAGTGAGATTAGTTTGAGCAAAATTAAAACTAAATTCAAATAATCATAAGCGATCAATGTTGTTTTTTCATAATAAGATATAAAAATGAATTAAAAAATATTAACACAATATTTACATGACGTTCAAATTTTTTATTAAAATAATAATCATCAGTCTTTCTTAAATGTAGAAAATTTACTAAACTTATAGGTATGTGGCATTTGGAACAGAACCGTTCCGAATATGCATTGCGAAAAAAGGAGTCATGTCTGAAAAAAAATAATATTATTACGCCGAATTTAATATTCTGGTTTCTGGCTGGTGATTAAATATGATAAATATAAAAATAATAAGAAAAATACGAGTAGGTGTACACAGATAAAAAATATTTTATTAATTTGAGAAATAGGTAAATTATAAAGGTGCTCCTTTAAAATTAACTATCGTCGTTCCATAAATATATTTGAATCGATAGAAATAGTAGCATTAAATTAAGTGACCAAAATTACGATACTTAAATAATTTTATTACAATAAACTGATATGAATTTATTCAAAGTATAGATATTATTATTTAAAATTAAACGTCGAAAATATTTTACATTCAAAATTACAATGTAGTACAATCGCAATAACTTTGTACTTAAGTTTAAGAGAAAAGTTAACAATTATTACAATAAATAAAAAAACAACAACATTCATGATTATTATTAAAACATTTAACGATCCATATTTAGGACATCGTTGATCGTATTCAAATTATCTCACACGTAAGTAAAACATACATCTTAATTTATAAAAAAAATATCTACGTAGAAGTTCATACAATAAAAATATACGAAAAAGATCGATATAAGTTTATTTAATTAGATACCATAGATAACTTTTAATTCTTCGAAATTATGATCGTCTAGAAACTTCGATAATATTTTTTTTCGTAAGTATAATAGTTCTAAACGATCTAAGGCAATGCTGCTCTGGGCAGCGGAGTAAAAGTACTAGGCACGGACAAAAGTAAAATCGACTTTATTATTATTCAGAATAATTATTACAAATTAATTTTTCTTTCAAATTATTTGATGACAGTTATTTTGTATCATAGATTATAAAGAGTTACCTACCATTTTCGCAAATTAGACAGTTCTTTTTGTTGGGAATCAATGTCTTTTGTCCGTGGATCTAGGTTATATTAAGTTGTAAGACTAATATAAATGCTATATACATATAAGTATAGACATACGACTCTCGTACATTCGTCTCGAGTATAAATAGAAATAACTCCTCAAAGGTATATTTATAAAAACACCTATAAGGCAGATCCTTTAGGGGGCAATCGCGGCGGATATGCGCAGATTCAAATAAACACTAAAGAAACTTATTATATTATATTTTTAAGCTTGTCTTATACCTGTGAAGAAATCCGGGTCACAAATATATATAATCTTAGCTATAATGTTTTCATATGAGAAAAAAAGAATCTGCAAAATCCAACCCGATCGCATTAAAACTACGCATTAAAAACGAGAGATCACATTTTATGTAAAAAACATTGATCTATAAAAACTCTAGACCGCTTAAACAAAAAATAATGTTATCATCCCAAATAAAAATCCACTAAACTATTAAAAAATATATAATATGCCTTTGGCTACTGGTTAAAGTATCAAAAAAATATTGCTCATACGTAAGAACCACATTATAACGAATCTTGAGTTTTTAAAACATCAATGGTTATAAGAGAAATTTTTATATTTAACATTTAATTGTCACATAGAGACAAGACGATGGGATTGCTTGTTATTATATTTAGAATCAAGAATAAGACACCTACAGTAAACTATCTAGGTAATAATAAAATTGAACGTACTATATAGCGCTTAGTCCTACCTCTAAACAATTTGAAAGTCTATGAACCCTAACCTACATTTAAAATTAACTACTGTTCGAATATTTTATATTATACCATTTGTAAGGGGCATTTTTGGACTAAAATTTGATGACAAAAACCGATTATAATTATTCTATATACATATTATATGTTTAAATAATGCAATTAGCTTAGAATTCGGAATTTTTTTGTTCTATAATATATCTTGTTCAAATACAATAGGTATTACTTATGTTATTCCATAACATAAAAAAATCTTGGTTTCCAAGTAGCTACTATTAATGAGATTTTTTTATTTGTTGTAACATTATTAATTTTATACAGTATTGCCTACGTTTCTACGATATTTTGTATATAACTTTACGATAAACTAAACAGGTTCGTGCAATAAGTTACTGATTATTATTATTGCTATTGAAATATTCAAATTGTATAATTTACACAATTTTGCGTGATATTTATCATCTATGCTCTACTAAATATTTTGAAAGGGTGTTTTTTATGTCTATACATTAAAAATAAATTTCATAGTCTATGGCACAAACAGAACAGCTGAAACATGCTTAAATTTTTAGACTGAGTAATATAATGTTTTATAAAGAAAACTTATATACAAGCTTGCAATTAAAATCATCAATTTCATTATCATTATTATAATTATACGCAATATATAATAATATGTTATTTGGAAAATATTTTTTTATTATTTTAAAATTTCTTATCTTGTGAATTCGTTATAGAATTATGCAATAAATTCAAAATTTGATAATCAAGACAAGAAGTTGTATTTAAAAAGTGTTTACATTTTACAACATGAATACGATAAAAAATACAATAATTATGATGTACTGAAAGCAGTAAGTATTATTTATTATTACAATTTAATATAAATATCATATCTATATTATGTCAGAGATTTCGAAGGATGTTAATGAACATTTTTTTAAGTCGGCATGTAGGTTTGTGTAAAGATACGTGTAATTAGATAATATATATGTAGCAAATATAGCAATTTTATTAATTCTTTAATAAATTCGCCATTCTGTTCCCATTTTTAATGAAAATTCATCCAATTAACAATAAAAAGATATCAATTAAATAAACTAGGTATACATCGATACTTTGATTTGATTGATTTAGGTTTTTTTCGAGTAAAAATCACCAAAGATACAAGCACAATAACCACAGAGTAAAAGATTCGATTATAACTAACAAGCAATTTAAAAATTTATAAGCGAGCTAAGAATTTTTCGTTGACAGAGGTGTTGGTTGACAAGAAAGAGGTACAGTTTCGATGTTCGACAAGATAAGGCAAAATATCAGAAAGCGCATGATCACATATAAAACATTTAATTAAAAACTATAGGAATGTTCAACATTTACACTAACAAGAGCCAATAAACTTCGTAAGACAGAACTGTATTGGTCATGACATATCTAGGGCAGATACCGAATCACCTAACCTACGAAACGTATTGAGCTTAAAATTGATAAGTTACTCGTAGAAGTAAATTCACAACATCTTAGGATTGAAGAATAAAAAAAAGACAATTCAAAAAGATATTCTATTTTATCTGTGGCCGTTGTCCTCCGAACGGCCACGTCGCCGTCACTGAAGCTCTTTGACAGCTTGCAGGATCCTCTTGACGTGTCCCACTTTAGTGACGCCTAAGTCGCGGAGATCGCGCCTGGCCAGAGACAATAGTTCTCTACCCGTGATGTCATGCTTGGCGAATGCTTCAGCGTATTCTTCTAGCTCTATGGTCTCTAGCCAGGCTTGGACTTCTTTGATGCCCCAGGACCGGACTTGGGCAGTCTGCGTTGAGACTGTGCCACCTTCGGACACACTTCTGCGACTGCGGAGCCAGCGGGAGCCTTTCTTCGGAGCCTAGGTGATGAAAGGTGGTTATGGCGGGGTCGAATGGACGGGCTTATAACAGCTATTCTATATGGGCATATAGATTGGTGTGTGCACAATGTTGACGTGGGTTACGTGGTACGCCAGGGTGCTACTTTGAATGTAAAAGGTTTGCTTACATAGTGCAAGAAGAGTAGTTGAATACAAAAACGAAACACAACTCTTTGCCTTACCGACAATAATTTAAAGTCATGTCAGTTCTCCCACAGAAACCGAGTTATGGAAACTTTTTGTGCCAAAACTATTAATTTTCCCAAATATATCCTGTCGTGTATTGTCATTTCACTTTAACTTTACAAGAAGTACTATCCCCATGTTTAATACCTTCTACATAGTGCTCTTGGCTGTACTTTTCTATTTTTAATCAGGCAACACATCTGCGCAGTTGCTAGCCGTAACTTTACGCAAAATAAAAAAGAAAAACGAAAATCACAAGAATAATTATATTATATTTGCATGCATTAGAAGTAATTTCTAGTTATCATGAATAGTATTTTATCTACTCTACCGTCTAGAGACAGTTTTCGAGACGGGAAGATTGCTGGTAGCTGTGTTGGGATTTGTGTGAGTGTGTGTGTGATAGAGAAATATAATATTAGATCTAAATTGATTCGACTCATCATAATATTTATTAATTAATTATTTGATTAGGGTAATTGTAGTGGTTATTTATAATGGCTCTAAACTCAAGTATTTTACATATTTTCCTAACTCTCACATCCCAAAGTATGTACATACATACATACAAACAAATTTTAATTAAACGTACATAAAAACGTACGTTTAATGTTACCCTATAAAATTTTGAATAAAAAAATCCGACCCGTAGATTTAGAGAGAAACTATCTAGCTGTATAGTCTACTAACTATGGATAATATTAAGAAATTGAACACCCCCCTTCCTCCTCCTATATGTATATGATCAGACGCAACAAGCCTCACCTCGTCCGCACTAATATAAGCGAGTCCGTCCCTGGTGACGCAGCGCGCGAGCTGCGCGCGCAGCCCGCCCGCCGCGCTGCCCACCGCGCCGCTCTCCAGCAACTCGTGGCAGCTCTCGATCTGTAATTATATTAGAATTTAGAACCCATAGTATTACGCATAGACTGATAGTCTCTTAATAATCGATCCGCCGTAACTAAAGCCAAAAATGTATATTTGTAAGTGTTTAAAGGACGTTCTTATACTTGATGACACGCACACAAGCCCAACGATAATGTTTGTGCTATAACAAATTTACACAACAAATGTGAAAAAATTTAAATTTACGATAAACATACGAATTTTGACGCGGTGCACAGCGGCGACGATCTAAATAGACAAAATTGTCTACTTTGAAATGGCTTCACTTGTTTATATTGCAGTTCAATGTTGTTAATAATTTTACTTCATCAATTGAGTCAAGTTTAGTTGCGATCCCGTAAGGCCTTTTTTGTTTATAATAATTAAGATTCAAGGTTATAAAGTATCTCCAA
>JADANM010001663.1:1755932-1795864 GCA_026213755.1 Eurema hecabe | reverse complement strand
TCCGATAAGTAATATTTTCGTGGGACGTATTCTTCACTTCAAGGGCCCCATAAAATCTCGAAAGCAATGTCCTCCAAGTGTTACTTTACTAGCACGCCAGAACTTTAGCGCACATCCACTGTTCTTTACAATGTGCTCGCTGCATTCAAATGCAAATATTCCGCCCATTTCCTTTACAAGAAAGAGACGCTGATACATATTTACTCTTTCTTCCTACCAAGTAGAACTCACCCCGTCAGCGTCCTCCACCACGTGAGGTCCCAGTGAGGCTAGCGTGCTCCATTTGCAGGAGGGCGGGGCCCGCGCCGCGCACCGCTTGTGCGCTTTGTACTTGCACAGCTCGCAGGCCAGCGCGTGCGCCGTGCCCAGCGCGCCGAGCGACTCTCGGCATACGTTGCAGAATGTGGGCCGCGCGTGCGTCGCCGCATACCTGTACGGTAGCGAGAAACATTGTTCAGAAAAAGCTAATATGCAGTTTAAGGATAGTTTTATGTAAGTATATTGTTAGATTGTACTCTATAAAATATGATATTCCAAAAGTTGCATTTCGGCATTTCATTAAAATTTGTATCTTTTTCCTGTTACCTGGAAAAGATCTTTAGTGATAAAGTCAAACTAAGAACGACTTTAAACAGAACGTATGATCGCATTTAATCGCAGAAAATTTTTCACCTTCTTTTAAATGTTACCAGATCAAGAATAAAAAAAGTTTCAAACATACTTTTACATTTAAAATTTAATTATACTAAAGAAACTCTCTGTTTTCAAAAAAAAAATAAAAAGAGTTTTATGAAGAATTGACAATTAATATAGGATACTATTCCTATATTATGATCAAACTATCTATGTGTTCAGCCTATTCTCATACCAATGATGGTCCCCGTTAGACAGGCTGGCGACCAGGTCCGCAACATTGGAGCCGCTGTGCAGGGCCCCGCGCAGAGCCCCCGACCACGCCTCCATGTCGCCGCGCGTCTCCGCACACAGTACTAAACAACGGCTTGCTGTTATCACCTGATGAAGAACGTTAACAAAAATTATTAATCAAAAAGAGACGTAGCTTTAATAGAAAAGAGGTGAAAAGAATAAAAAAAGGATTCAGGTGCCTATATATCTTTAAATACTTTAATTAAATAGTAATTATAATATATCGGTATATATACAACTGGACTAGACTGGACATGTACCAACTTCGATCAAAGCCGGTTATGTGTTCACGCACAAAACAACGTGACATACAGACAGACTTAAGCACTTATTATATTACTCATGACACTGTATATTAGAAGTTGCACTGTAAGAAATCACTTCGTAAGTCTTATTTTATATTGTAAATATAGATCGTGCATTAAAATAACATTCGTAAAATTATCAAAGACACTGTAATCTAACATTATGTACAGATATAATTCCCGCTATTTTCACAGTTAGACGTACACAAAGGAGCCGTAAGTCAAACTATTTTAGCAAACATGTACAATTCTCTTAGAGCAGCGGCCACGGGCATTCTCGCATCGCCGAAGGCACTCAACCGTGTGAATTCGATAACGACCCCAAAGTTTCTAGGGAGGTTAGCTTACTACGTACCTTTTATACATATATACATATATAATTTAAACCTTTTTTTTTTCATTATTTTTAAATTGTTAAATAAAACTCCATTACAATTAAGATATAATTCCACTTGTGCGAAATCTATTGCTTTTAAAGATTTTTAAAAAGCATCTATAACTGACGTCCATATATAATTGATAAGAGCTCCGATACTTTAAAAATTTTCTAAAAGATATCTTAGCAACTATGGAGGTATTATGTCACAGTATATTTTGTTGAAATTTTAAATTCATTTTCTTTTTGACATGACGCGTCTTATAATTGGATGGAGCCGGCTGCACGCACGAAAAATTACGACTGATGCGGCGTTACCTCGCTCTTAGGCGTTCCATTTAATGCTTGAAGTGCAAGCGAGAACGCTGAACGAGCGACAAACGGCCAAATACTCATACGCAAATTTAATTTAAGCACGCCTTAAGTCTCGTAATTTTGACAGAATTGTATGGCGAACTGTCAAATCGGACCGGTTTAAGTTGTACTTAACTTGAAGTTGCGTCAACTATCTTAACTAAACCGATTTTACAGACAACCGATATTTTTCTTGTACCTTACCATAAATCAGTCAGTAGAATTTCAGATTTAAGGCCATATTCAGTTCCCAGGTCCGAGCAAAATAATATAAACCTAACAATAATTAATTATTTGTTTCATTTAGTAAACTCTCAAAGCTAATCACGGTGTATGCAGTAACGCTACATATAATATGTAACAGTTTATATTTCTGTTGGCTTTAATGAAACAATAACAAAACGTGCTCTGTATAAATAGACGAGTTGATTGCGCATGTATTATATTATATTACTAGCCGCGACCCGTGGTTCTACCCGCTGTGTTTAGGTTACTATGGCAACATCGAAATAAAGAGTATCGTATCATAAATTAATTTTAATAAATAAACAAATGAATATTTTTTTAACAGAGGGATTGACACCTCGCGATCATTAAGTACCCATGTTCTCGCGAGTCCATTCGTTTGTTTGTCGATTGTGTGTGGGTGTGAATTTTAGTCGGCAGTGGAACCATTTCGTGGGACTCCGACAAAAATTCTCGTTTTCTCTTGAGGAGAACGCGGTCTTCGGAAAAGCTGTTAAGAATGGGACTAATCTACTCGATTGCCAAACTTCACCCAAAAGAGTAGTAGTCGCCTGAACGCGTAAGAAATATCCATACATTGTGACAAATTGACCCCAATATCTATACTAATATGTAAAGCTGGAGAGTTTGTTTGTTTAGTCGTTTGTTTGTTTGTTTGTTTGTTTGTATGTTTGTATGTTTGTTTGTTTGTTTGATCGCGCTAATTACAGGAACTACTGGTTCGAATTGAAAAAATCTTTTTTTATTTAATAGACAATTTATCGAGGAAGGCTTCAGGCTACATAACATCACGCCGTGAATAATAGGAGCGAAGAAATGATGGCAAAACAAATCAACGGGCACGAAGTCGCGAGCAACAGCTAGTACTATATATAATGTTAGTGGGATTTACTCGTATTTAAATGTATGTATTTTATTTGCACGTTGTTTGTTGAAACGGATTTGTTTTGTGAACTAATTGCACAAACCACGTTTGTTGTTGCAGTGTTTCTGTGAGCTGACTCCGTGATGTTTATTTGTGGAATGTGTTATGATAATATTCTTGTTGTAATTTCTAACATTATTTATTGGTCCTTTGGATTTGGACTGAGGAAAAACGTAATGTGGAATACGCTATTAATATAACTATTATATACAAAAACAATCCCTTAGAATAATAGTGAAAATTGGTCGAACCGTTAAAAATTTTTGTTCAGAAATTGGGGAAAAATGTGTGAAAATAATCGAGTGGGGTTTCAATTTTTGTGGGTTTTTGTGGCAAGGGTTTTTTAAATTTTACATTCATAAGTATTTTTTTAGTATGTATTGACTGCAAAATACTATAACTATAAAGCGTACATATACATATTTCAACCCCTATTCCCTGACCAATATATACGTGAACTAGCTATTGTCTTCACGCGTGATGCACCCTCAAGCGACGCATAAAAAGGCTTCTAACAAGCATCTGCATATTATACAGGATGTTTTTTTAATAACATATTATTATATCATATATTTAACACACTCCCCCTAGAAGATCCTTAAAATAATTCAAAGTAAACTAGACCCACTTATTACCTTTAGGTATCAAATTCAAGGCTATATAAATAAATAGTTTACATTTTTATAGCACTTGTATATCTCGCCAGATCTATTGATTATAATAAAGATAATACCTTAGTATTGTGGTGATCTATTAACGACATAAGCTCAAACTAATAAAAAAAACCCACAAATATGACTTAAAAAAATCACCCGTATAGCTCATACAATACTATCCAAAGAGCCCCTGCAGCGAAATCGATAAAGTCTAGGTACCGTCGAAGACAGTTAGAATTTGCATGTAAAGTGTCAGTCCAACGTGCGGTGAGCCAATATCCGACTAAATATTTCAGCCTTCACATTTTATTGACTTGCAGAACATGAGATGATATTCAGTACCTACATATCTATACTAATATATAAAGCTGAAGAGTTTGTTTGTTCGTTTGTTTGTTTGAACGCGCTAATCTCAGGATCGACTTGTTTGAATTGGAAAATTCTTTTTTTATTGAATTAACCATTTATCAAGGAAGGCTTTAGGCTCCATAACATCACGCTGCGACTAATAGGAGCGAAGATATAATGGAAAATGTGGAAAAAACGGGGAAAATTATTCATCTTTGAGGGCTTCCTTTGCGTGCGCTGCGAAAACGGTTCAAGATACAAAAATAATATGTATGAAAGAATTATTTCTCTTTAAATGACCTAAAAAAAGTCCGCGACAGTATATGTCTATCTTCTAAGAGTGACTCACTATAACATAATAATAGAAATAGATCCGACGGGGACGAAGTCGCGAGCAACAGCTAGTAGAGAATATCGGTGTCTCTGAAACAAGTGCACTTTGTCGAGTACTATTGTCGTAGATGATGATGATCGATGATCTAGTAGATGGCAACTCACTCAACATCAAGTGAGCTATGATCACACGCCAGTATGCTCGATATGAAAAAAATAACATATTATCTAGTAGCTGTTGCCCGCCACTCCGTCCGCGTGGACTTTCATATAAACATTGTTTATATAATTTGTTATCATCACACATCATTGTTATGAGCTAAAAATTTGATGCTGAGTAATCTTTATTTATTAAAAACAACATATAAGGAAAAGAAACAATTATCAAGTGACATTGGGATTAAGACTATGACGTCACACTCATCTATATTTGCTAGCGCGTATTTGTCGTGTTATATTACGTCATAAGCCAGTATTGAAAGCAACTTATGTGTCAAATTCTAAATCGCGCTTACGATATATATATCCGAGACTTAGCATATATACACAGCTTCTCATCTCTATTCGAGGATGCCTACCCTTCTCCGGGTACCTCAAACATTTCAATCCTTTAAAGTTTAAGGCATTACTGAATATGCGAAGGCCGTTCTACTACAAAATTTCATCATTTCTGGAACAAAAGTTTTGATTTCGCTCAACGAGGCCGTATAGAAGGCGTCTAAAAAGCGTTCCAAATATAGCCGTTTTCTATTTCCCCTCGTTTTGTTTGAAGCGCACGAGCGCTGCGCGAGACACGTGTACGTGTAGATGGCGTTTGACAGCCCCGTCAGCGCTGCAGCCGCTGAATTCTAGCAATCACAATGGGGATATTTTAAAAACTATTAAAGGGAAACGTTTCTGAAATTCGCCGGAATTTAATTTATATTTCGTGAACCGTCTTTAAATTTAGAATTTCAACATACGTCTATATAAAAATAATAATTAATGTTAAAATCGTAATTAAATTTGGAACCAGTTTCGGTTAGGTATATGGCAAGAAAACATCAGTAACCGATACTGGACTATTTAATAAAAAAATATTGAAATATATAAGTTACGACTACAAAAGAACAAAAAGACAACTTTTATATCTAAAACTTCTTTAAACAATTAAAAACATCATAGCACATTCTCTGTGTGTGCGTGTTTGCGTGTATGTGTGCGTGTTTGCGTGTAGGTGTGCGTGTGTGTGTGCGCGTATGTGCGTGCGTGTGTGTGTGTGTGTGTGTGATGCACTCCCATGCCCAAACACGATTTTTATTCCAATGTAATTGCTGCATCTGCATTCACCGCACCACTGACGGCGACCTAGCTCCACAATCCCACATCAGCTCGTTTGTTAATCGTTGACAATGTATGCAAATGGCCGGGGAAACGTCGTTAGGATTATATCGGGAGTGTGTTGCTATTGCGAGACTGCCTCGCCGTTGTTTTGTACCGATTATATTTGGACGTTAATGGCTTGCGAGTTGCGCGCGTGATTGTTCGTTCCTGAGACTTGGTTAGATATTGTATAGAATAGGCAATAGAGTTATATGTACTATAAATACTCTGTGAATATACATACAATAGGTCAATGTTGGTTTTATAGATCTGAGAGTCTGAAAATCTAAGTCTACTTGAAAAAAAATTGATCTATTAAAAGTTTGAAAAGCTCATGAGTATCGGTTGCGTATTTGTAAAGATTTAAACATATATAGAGATATAAGGACAGAAAAAGCGACTTTGTTTTATACAATCTAGTGATCTCACAATCGTGAGAATCTATTGATGTGTGTTAGCTTTTTACGCCAAAACTACTAAAGGTATTTAGCTAAAAGCAGGCAGCTGGATTAGCACATAATATACTAGCTGTTGCTCGCGACTTCGTCCTCGTCGGATCTATTTCTATTATTATGTTATAGTGAGTGAATCTTAGAAGATAGACATATACTGTCGCGGACTTTTTTTTAGATCATTTAAAGAGGAATAATTCTTTCATACATATTATTTTTTTATCTTGAACCGTTTTCGCAGCGGACGCAAAGGAAACACTCAAAGATGAATAATTTTCCCCGTTTTTTCCATATTTTCCATTATATCTTCACTCCTATTAGTCTCAGCGTGATGTTATGTAGCCTAAAGCCTTCCTCGATAAATGGTCAATTCAATAAAAAAAGAATTTTTCAATTCGAACCAGTAGATCCTGAGATTAGCGCGTTCAAACAAACAAACAAACAAACAAACTCTTCAGCTTTATATATTAGTAAGTATAGATTTAGATTACCTATAATATAGATATTTATCCGTATAGAGTAACTACGGATGAAAAACCTTAAGACGACACTAATAAAAGGCTAAGACTAGAAAATTCTGATACATTTTCCATGATTATGTATTGTATCTCTATAAAAGAGTCTTGGGGTATCTAATGTAATCCTGCAATCAATCTCATTCATCGCTTATACTGATATCCGCTCTTAGATTGAGCTCAAATAACGATGTATCATATCTGTATCTACATGAAAACACGTTAACGCAATTCTTAGAAAAAAGGATCGAAAATGAAACCTTGTTTTGATTTAAGGTCTTCTGGGTATTTTGATATTTTAACTATTAATCTATAATATAAAAATTAATCGCAAAATGTGTTGGTAAGCGTTAAGTTCTATAACAGCTGAACCGATTAATTTGGTGAGTGTATGAGGATGATTTTTAAGCAAAAAATATTAGGTGTAGGGTATAAAGTTTCGGGTAGGATTAGGACAGCGTAAATGACGCATTGCCAGCACAATGGCTAGTATACTATAAATATGAGAATAAACCAAATCATAGGGCCTGTGACTGTCGATAGTCTAATTGTGTTTACATACCTTGATAGTGATAAAAATGTATCGGTACAAGGTATATTTAATATTGCTTATTAGTGTTGCTGTGCATTTTTATACATGATTAAGTATGTGTGTCAGTGTGTGTCACCTACTGCTTGATTTCAATGCGTTTTTTTTGTTTGAAAGGTATATCCGTCGAGAGTGTTCTTAGCTATGTTCGGTGGATATTGGTTCAGGTCTTCAAGGTCATCAGGTCGTTAGTTAAATGTGGTAGGAATCTTACACGCTCAGTTTGCTTGTTTTTTGTCGGGGGTGTATGTATTTCTAATACTGACTTGTACAGGTGGATTTTGCTAAAATGAACGCGTGTCCTAACTCAATTAACAGTAGCACAACACCTATTATTTTCATCACCGTGCTTTTAGGCTTCAATAATGCCTTGAAAGGGGCTTTGAATTACTATCTCGTTTTTATTTGCATTTTATTTTAAATTTTATAATTTTTTCCTCAACAGCTCAACAAGTAGGTATATAGTATTAAGCAATCAAATTATCGAGCAAAACACATTAACTCAGTCAAACTGTTTCTCATTAAACACGAAACAGTATTATAAAGAACTCGGCAAATGAGATCTTCGATAAACATCTATTGACATATTGTACCCGCAATTCTATTTAAATTACTGCTTTCGATCTCAATGAAATATAAATGGATTTTCGTTCGCCCTTTATATTATTACGATTATTTTTGAATTCTAATATTATAGACGTATAGAGCAAGACCAAATGAAACCGCTTTAAAGGCTTCGTTAGGGCTGCCAAATTAGATATGTTTGTGACAACAACAATGAATAATAATAAATATTTTAAATTTATCACCGCAAATTAAATTCAACTTAGAAACGTGAAGAACAGATTTTTCGACAATATCTCATTACTGATAGACTTGATTTTGCATGAACTATGACTCGCTTGGCTAGTTCTGTATTGTTGCATAAGAAATCCTTTAGTGCGGAGATCTTTAGTGCTAAATCAGATTTGACCAGAAGACAAACCTGACTAGCCTACACAAATATAATAAAGACCAAGCGATGGAATTAAGATTGCATGAAGAATATAACTCTACTAACATTCTAGCACCGCCGAATCACAAGCTTAGAGAACCAAATTATTAAAATCCAAACAAATACAAAATACACTGAAACAAAACCCCACGAATATACCCTGTTGTTCCAACATTATAAACTCGGTACATTTATCAAGATAATTAACAAGATAGCTTGGAGCTAAACGTCTTATTTCTCGTACGTACATAGAACATTACAGCCCTTCTGTGAAGACATAGTATTTATATTTATTCGCGAAAAAATATAATTTGTGGCTCAAACAATTCGGGGCTTTATATAAATTACATTTAATGTTCTTCGTCTGTGAAATATTACGCGTCTCAGTGCTGCGAGCTCGTTTGAATTATCTTTTTTTATAAAAGTAATTGTTAACATTTGTTTAAAATAACGAAAAGGTTTTGTTTGATAATAAGGATAAGGATAGCCTTTGTAAGTCCTTGTAAAATAATTACAAGCCTTTATACAGTTTTTGCTATTGATGAATTCTCATATTCATAGAGCTATATTATCTCCGAACTCAGAATGTTTGTTGATGAAATCTATTTGTGATCGTTTCAAAGGTGAAGTTAACCGCTGAAACATGTAAACCGATCTTAATAAATGCTCAAAAATATTAATTTATAAATATACAATAACTAGCTGTTGCCTGCGACTCCGTCCGCGTGGACTTTCATATAAACTTTGCCCCCCCCTTCCCCCCTTATAACCAAATTTGCCAGTTAAAAAGTTAGCCTATGTTACTCTCCGTCTTTTCAACTAACTGTATGCCAAAAATCAGGTCGATTGATTGCTTAGCTACGTCGAACAAACAAACAAACAAACGCACTTTCACATTTATAATATTAGTACAATAATATAGGATACTTCCAACCAAATATCAAAGCAGTGTTTTACGTTTATAACCACCGTCCACCGCGATCGTTTGTTACACATTATTCAACAAAACTTTCCTCCAAATGCAAAGTTGGGGAACGTACAATGTCCAGTTAATACAGTTACCTCGGTGGATAACTCGAAACGCGTGTCAAAGTGTTTATTGTGCTGGAGTCGAGCTCCAACTTCTAATATAAATCCTAGCCTCTACACAATTAAAAGATAAACATAAACTTTTAATGACAATTTCTTATTTAACCATTTAACATAAAGAAGAAAATTAAGCCAGTTCCTTTATCTGTTTATCTATGGATTTAATAATCCTAACAGAAAAGCAGCTTGAAGTGTCAGAAGAATTCGCGTTACCTTAATTTCGTGCAAAGATTTCAGATTTTTGTATTTAAATTCGGTGCTATGATAAAATTTAAAATTCAACGGGATATCGAACATATCTAATTTAATTTACCCTTAAAACCTTATTTTAAATTGTATACATTTTAACCATGGGTCTCTAAATCACAAATTCTTATTTTAACGCAATGATTCTAGTTGTTAAGTAGTAAACATACATCCTTTTTGACTGTTATTAACAAAGATTAAAAATAAAGTTGCAATATTTAAATTTCTCTTTTTAAAATAAGTATGTATTAAAAAACTTTATTACTCAAAGCTATTCTAAATGTACAATTAATCTTACGACCCAATACCTTCACGACATGTTTCCTTCCACATCTCGTTTCCAAAGCTTTTAATCTTCGCAGGTCACCGCAAAAAGAAATGGCTATCCATTGTGGGACTGCGATCTAGATCACGGTGCCTGTCAGACAAATGGAACTACGCATTAGGGTAAAACGGGGCGGCGATAAAACGTGTCGCACCCGGAGTCGTGTCGGAGCCGTTTCCGGCGCGGTATCGGTAATTTGCTCCTTTTAACCGTTTCTGATGGTCTCGCTAAGTGCTTGGTATCGTTTATCTTGATATCTTTATATATAAGTTTCTTTTTTGAAAAAATAGGTACCTACTTTTATTTTCGGTTAAAAACACATTTAATATGTTAAAATTAACAGTCATCACACACAAAAAACAGCCCGTCTAAGTGCTTTTATTTCTCAGCAGTAATGGGTAAGCAATGACTTGCCTTTAAATTTGGAGTTTATATCATAATCTGTATCATACTGACATGAAGGCAAAAATATGAAGATACCTAATTCGGTAAGAAGGATCATAGTGAAGTTTCTTTGGAAGAAATCCGAGAGTACACTAGGTCTAGATCCTTTTCTCTGAACCCCATAGGACTATCAACCATCCATTTATTTACCAGAAAAACAGAACAGACTTTACCCTACAAGGCCATGTCAAATTTTACTTGGTAAACGATTTTACGTGTTTCTTGCTTCGCTTTCTTTAGCGGTAAGCGTTCCACCATTAATCAAACGCGAACCATGTCCTAGTTAGGGAATCATTTATAACGATATTTAACGGTTCTTTAATTTCGTATGTATGTATGGAAATGTGTCATTATGGCGTGCTTACGAAACATTTTCGGATATAATTTGAATAAACTATGAATAAATGTATTAAGGCATGGAATAACAAAATAGTTAACAATTATAATAGGAGTCAGAACGTGCTCCGGTCTGAAGGGCACTGTAGCCAGCGTGATAACTGGGCTGATAAGTCTTAACATCTAATGACGCAAAGTGGGGAGCGTCAACGTGCACCCCTGCCCGGAGTTGGGCTTTATAGCATAGTTCCGGGTAGCACTCCATTGGCTATGGGCTGGCGTTACTCTTACCATCAGGAGTGCGTCCAGCTCGTCTTCCCTCTTCATATTATAAAAATAAAGAAAACACCCAAATTTAAGAATCTCTGAAATCTTAGAACAATAAACTACATTATTTCTTCATCACTAAAGTTACACCTTAAGAAACAGCTATTACCCACTTTTCAATAGAACCGTCTTATCATTATTATCATATCATGACTTAATCTCCACAAACTTTTGAAACCGCAAACTGTAAATATGAATTTTAAAATACGAATCTTTTATATAATTCCAAAGAACAATTCCAACTGTAAAGCAAAGACTTCCACAAATCGGTAAATGTTGAACGGAAGAGTCGAGAAAATCTTGAGCGAGTTCATAATATTATTTCAACTCAAAGTCGCACGTTCCGAGTCAACATTTGATTTCTTTTGTTTCTCTAACAACTTTATTCACTTCAATAGTTTAATAAATCTTTTGACGTTCTTAGGGAACGGTAATGGTGCTTTTATGGCGAACTAACTTCGGGCGCGATGTCGTTTGAATATATATTAACTGTTTGATATTAAGATGAGAATAATGCGGCTTGTCTAAATCACGCTTATGATATTTGTTTGATACTTAATATAAATTTAAGCCATTCGATATCGATCCATTGAGGGTAAACGGCTTTTGTTTGCAGTTTCATCTGGTCGAGAATCCACTGAATGACTGATGAATGGTTTAAAGACAAGACCAGGAATGACTTCATGAAATGTAGGAACCTTTCGTAAAGTCATTGGTTTCTGTTAAGTATCAAAAAACAACAACTAACCAACCATAATTCAAATACGTATCAGTGCCAATAACTTTACAAATAAACAGGCACAGTAAAAGTATGGACCATTTAAAATTTATATGTAAAATATTATTATAATTTTTTACATATAAATTATAAATGTAAATGTAAATATAATATAATAATATAATATATTCTACAATAAATTTATTTATATGTAAAATATTCAATTAGTCTAATTCTTATACAATTTTTATTCAAGTTACATCATATGTTTTTTAACCACATTTGTAACCATGAGCCACATAATCCTCAAAAACATATAATATCTGCAAGTTTTATATTAGGAGAATAAATGTAATGCCTCTATATGAATAAGGTACCAAACTTCTTACTAAATCTTCTTAGTAATTGGATGCGGAACTTGTCAGACTTCTCCGCACTTAAGCCACCCTGACTTGTGGATAATTTATCAAGCGTCACCCGTGACCAATATAGGCCTATCATTTAGGTCAACTTTTTTATATTTTATTATTCTATGAAGTGGTGAGACGAGCTGGACGCCCTCTGATGGTAAGAGAAACGCAGTCCATCACCAATGTAGTGCTAATTAGAACTTTGCTCAGGTACTGCTTAGGTAGGGGTGCACTACGTTGACGCTCCCCACTTTGAAAACGCACTTTAAAATATATTTTAACGATAGAAATTAAATAATTACTTTTAATTTACCTATCCTGCTTAGTTTTCACAAAGACGAAAGATCGAATCAAGATATAAGCAAACTGAGATCAAACTTTCTAACCAAAACATCTTTCCATTTTTATCTTAACATGTTAATCCACTTACAATTAATCAACCCGATCTACGTTTAAGAAGTCCTATTACAGGGTAGATATAGTACAGGGTATAACCCATGTAATAAGACGCGGAACCTATAAGACTTCACCGTACCTAAGCCACTACGGTTGTGGGTAATTTGTCAAGCGTCACCCGTGACCTAATATACGAGTAGGACTCTCATTGGGTCAACCCGACTATCCGAGCAAGGGTTGTTCGTTTTAGTTTGATTAGGTTACACGTTTACATTTAGCCGCTAATGGTCTTATTTTCGCCTGAAAATTGGCACTCCTTATTTGTATGACTGACGCACCTTTGTAATACATTCACATTATTTATTAGTATTAAATGAGGCCAGACATTACGTTTTGAAAATCTATATTAGTGTTCATAGGTTTAATGCCTTTTAAGGTCCTCCCTAAGTTAAAAAATGCAGAATTTCTCCAATGAATATATGAGCTGGCTCTTTTGCTCCAACCCCATATTTATTGTATTTAAAATAATGTGTATTAAATAAAGAGTGTTATTTGCTTCAGACAACTTAAGAAGCGTTCCACACATTCCAACGCTACTTAGCGGTAAGGTTTCTCTTTTGTACATTTTCCGCATACCAATACTCTTGGGAGTAAAACCAATTAACATATTACAAAAATCAGGCCCTTGCTGGACAATTGTCTGTCACAGTATAAGAAATAAACTACGTAATTTAAGAAAGCTAAAATACTACAGACTATTACCGATTATTTTTAATCTGTTAATTTCGTTTGCAGGTATTTTGAAGTTTATGAAACTGTTTGCAGACTTAAAAGTTTGTATTTCGACGTATATTTACATAATTATATTTAATTATGCTCCTTTTACGTCATGGTATTTCAAATAAGAACAAATATTCTACACAGAAGAACACTTTAGTAGTAATTCAAACTGTTTGCAGACTAAAGTTTATAGTAGCGAGGTGGCTGAACATGAAATTCGAAAAAAAAAACGTTCCTAGATATTTTAATAACTGGGAGGTTATGTTAATTATAAATTACTATAAAGTGTATACTTCGTGGCACTCACTTGAAAGCTGTGGTTAGCGTTGTTGATGCTGCATTCGGCGAACGTGGCGTCTTCTAGCTCAAACTCGTCCCAAAGCTGACTCTGTAACAAACAAAATACATTTATTTACATAATCCACTCAATCAATATAACACTTTTTTATACACTATACATCTTCAGGCATTCAATGTTCATACATCAGTAATATACTTTGTAATTTTTCCAACAGTTTTTACTATCTTCAAATAAGATGAAGTTTTAGGCACTAGGTGTGTATTGCTGTTTTATCGGCGTGAATCGATCTAAAATATAGCCCATATAACAACAAATAACAAATAGTATAGCGTCCCATTCGTCAAATCCCAAGCAAGGAAATGGGCGGTCCTATCACTTGGGAATTTGAAGTTCCGAGTGCATTAACCATTTATCAGTTAGGAAATCTAATGAAAGGTAAGGTACCATTCCTTCTGTTAGTTTAAATAGTAGGTAAGTGTATAAGTTAAGGTACTCTTTCTACTGGTTTAATAAATAAAAATAGTGGCAAATTAACAGTCAGAATGTATTGGTAACTCATGAAGTAGGAAGATTCACAAGACGTTTCATCCAAATTCTATCTGCGAACGAACAGTTCGCTCCAGTCAACCGATCGATGGATCCCAACACCCCAACAGCCCTTCATCAGAATGAGTGACGTGCTCCCGATCGCGCCCCACTTTGCTATCAGGACTGACAGACGTTTCAAATATTTGTACATACGAGTATTCGTGTCTGCGTCAACATGTACCGAATGATTAACGTTTGATTCGTTTTCAGACTAACTTAATTTAGTGGGTTCAGTCGACTATAATAATATTTCATGAACTCACTAATATTAAAGAACTTACTTCAGGAAAAATACTATACCATGATTCAAAATGACGACGAGGTCAGAAAATGGTGTTATGGATATAGTTTACGTTGAGTATATTTAAAAAAATCTCTATTAACAGTGTTTTTAAGTACTTATTATCATTAATTGAAGTATTCCAATTTTAGATTGGTGCAAAAATATTTTTAAATTAATAACTTCTCTTATCGGATTCATATGGCGTCATAAAGCAGAAATGTGGAAAAATATCCCGCTGATAGGTAAGCAATTTATCCCGGTCTTATATATGGTCTAAACCACATAATGCAGTTTTTCGTTTCTCCACGGGCGGTTAAAAACTCGCACAGCGGGCTAGCAACTACGACAACATTTTTCAAAACTACATTAATGGTCACATATTTCTGCACTAACTACAATAAATGTTTAACATATAGGTACTTTTCTAGCCATTGTTTACTAAGTCACTCACACAGTAACGGTATCACATCAGAGATAGTAATGCGTTTCGTTGGATAAGTAGGAGCACCGGATTTTCCCATTTTTTATGTTCTCATCCACTTTGTTTATCCTATTCTTATTTTCCTTTTGTCCCCAGGAACTTTCCTTAGTTAATTGGAGGAGGTGGTCTCTTAGCATCAGGCGAAACACCTGCACCTACCAGCACATAAAATATAAAATAAAACTATAAATCAAGCTAGCAAGTAACTAATGACTACGTAATGACTGAAACTAAATTTTCTATAGCCTATGTCAATTTACCTTAACTTACTTTGTACACCGCGGCAATAAGTAAATATAAGTAATCGGCTACAAAACGTTCTTAAAGATTTACTTAAAAGCAGAAAAATCGTTTAGGTCTACGCTCCAATATTACCTTGATTACGAATCATTCCAGACAATACTTACCATTGCAATAATAAGGTACAAAATTGCACGTAATTCTCCCACATTAGAACCGCTTATCTCACACGATTAACTCTGAATGTTCTATGTCTTCCTACCTAATTGAATTCGAACGCAAATTGCACGTGGTTAGTGTAACAGTTATCTGTATCTATATATGTAATACGTAAGTCCCATTCAAATTGTAAACACCTTTTGATTTTAATATCTCCCAAAAATTATAATAATATCTCCCAAAAATTATAATAGTCCGGTCAATTTAGACCAAAAAATGAGAGTGAGGTTACATAAAGTCCCAACAAACTGAATTTCAGTGAAATTGTTCAAAACATAATTATAAACAATGTCTAAAAGTTCCCCATCCCCCCTGAAAGGAAAATTTTTTATTCAAGGTCAATGGTAAAAAAAATGAGATATTCGCGATTTTCAGCAAAGTGGTAAGTTTTATCATAAAAGTACCTTTGACAGAAATGTAGATCATAAGTTTATCATAACTTGTAGATCATAGCTTCAAATGTCTAAATTGACCGGACTATAACCTATGGAAATGTTATCTATACTTTTGTAACTAAAAACATTTTTCAATGCATTACAATCTATCCATTTGACACTGTAAATGACACGGTTAATTTATCCATAATATCGCCCATCACAATTTGTCAAACCGAGCAAAAAGCACGTACATATCTATTAATAAAAAACAAGAAATAATACATGTCGTTAAAAGTAGCTAGCAATAGAATCGTTTACCTGTTCCAAAAGCAAATCTTTATCAAAACCCAAACATCAAATCAAATCAAAGATTCAAACATATATTATTCAGTTCACCCCACTGTGATTCAGCAATCGGCAGCAGCCGCCAATTCTTCCCCACTATGAATTCATTGCATTTGAAAGTACAAATAGCGAACAACGGTTGGAAGCGAAATTTGGCGCGTCATAGTGATCTCTCATGATTTTGTGATATATGCCATTTTATCTGGCTATGGAGGAAAGTTAGGAAGTAATAAAATGATTACAAAAGTTCTCATTCATCTACTTACTTTTAATTTTAATAATTGTAAAAGCATGATCTGTGAGAAAACGCTATTTACAATACTTAATAATCTTTATGATCTCCTCAAATCATTCAATCGTACAAATTAAATTGTATGCTATTGCCTTGTATAGGTAGAATATGCCTAACCTAGCCTGAATAGACTAGATTGTTTCATACATTTAGTAATCATATTCAAATACACATTTTTAGGCTACCTTCAATCATCTCATTCAACCACCTTCATCTTTACATTAGTAAGCTTTCTTTTCCCAAATCTTAACAAATATATATTAAAGAATAATACAATCAAAACCCCCACAACGCTAACCTTTAGAACATTAAAATCGTTACCAATTTCCACTCTTCACACCCTCACAAAGAGATCGGCACAATTCAATTCAACGCTACACGGGCAGTGAGCGCGCGTCGACGCGTCGACGACAGATAACAACGTCAACATCGGTTTGACAAACGAAATATGCATACAATATTGTTACCGCTTTTGTATATTTCGGGTGGAATTTTGTATAGGTGTCAAAAATGTTACAATATTTTTAATTACCATTTTCAATTTTATTTTGATTAGGTTAACAGTATATCGTCTCGGAAGATTCTGCTAAAGTGCCCGTGACTCCTCCCCGCTGTGGTAAAAGGGAACATATCATATCCCATAATCCTGTCTTCCCGAGTTCAATGCCTATGATGATTCATCCACAATAAAAAAAAAGAAAAGATAGATGACTATTACAGTGTAGTGTGTGTGTTCGGATCAACAGTCTCACTAATATATAGAAAAAAAGTATATAATTTCGAGTATAATATATACTTAGTATCCCAAATATTACATCGAAACATAAATAAAACATATGTAGCACGTACGTAAGATTTACAATATATATATACAAAGTAATTTATTTCACGTGACGTGACGTATTCACGTCATATATACATATATCTACGAACCTGCGCAACCTTGAAGTACGTTAAACATTAAATTGAAATAATAATGCGTCGGCAATATTCCCGACTACTGGCACGTGAAATAAATTACTTTGTTCTTATCACCGCGGGCGTACCCCGGAGCGGACCCTTTTAACAACTCGTAATCAAAAGAAATACATTTATATAAACAACGATGTCTCTGATGCTGTACGTACCGTGTACTTGTTCATTCTTATATCTATAGATATGATCTTTTGACCTTTAAATCGTTGAAGCTTTACAGATTCTTACATATAAAAGTATATGTATTATGTAATCTGTGGTATATATTATTAGGGACGCTGGATATGTTCGGTTTGTTTTTTATGCGATAACAGTGTATAAGTTTCGTCTGTGACAAGCCATCACCTCCACCAATGAACAGTCGCAAAGCTAAGTGCCTCACAACTGAGTTTCCGATCGTTTAAGTAAGAAAAAAAAGGGGAAGGATAGTATAAAGTAGGGCGAGAAGGGCAAAATAGCCAGTGTTCACACTCGAGAACGTAACAAAATAACATCTCTGATAGGATACCCTTAAAAGTAAACATCGGTTTTTTGAGGGAGGTTGGTACCTGGGCGAACCGATCCAATTCATCCCAAATGGCATGGCTACCACTCAGAGAATATACTATCTAAAAAAAATGTCATGTTAATATCAATTTAAAATGGCACTTGAATTTGGAATGTTTAATAATTATGACCAAAATCAAAGTCAAAGTAAGCATAGAAAAAATCCAACATTAAAAAAGAAAATTATTTATAGCATTTTTATTGTAAAATTGTTCCCCACATTCCGTATTTACCACAAGTCAATTTTAATACATAACCGCTACGGAGCGCTACGATAGATATTCGTAGACGTTTGACAGCGTAGCCCCGTAGAGCCCTCGTAGCAAACAATATATTGTATAGACATTTAAAGTGGAATTTAGTAGTGTGTACTATATTGTGTTTCATCCTTATTAGACCTTAAATAAAACAAGTTTCTAATGCATTTTATCTCGTATTTCTACGATTACGGAACTTGTCCTTTTGAACAATTTAAATTAAAAATATTTATTTTTATTTATTTATTCACTTTTCGTTATAATATAAAACATTAACATTTCATTGGAAGCAACATATGTAACAGGCGGCCTTATTACTAACGAGTGATTTCTTCCAAGCAACCCATTATAAAGAGAAAAAGAACAAAGGTAAATCTGACGGCGATATGCAAGTTATATAAATATTATGAGTCCAAAAGATATAGTGCCTTAGAATAAGTGAAAGAGAGATCAGTGTGGCTCAGATTCAGTTGTGGATTACTATGCTTTTCACTAATATACACAACGTTTAAAACACTTACATATAATGATATAATATATAAAATTTGAATGTGTAAATACATTTAAGAAGTGACCGTGTGCGTCATAAAATATAATTAGGACCAGCAATTTACTCCTACTCTTAGACCGTAACCTTTAAATTTCCAGGTAGGTATAAAGAGGAACTCCATTAGAAGCATTGTATTCACCACATACGAAACTTGTTTCTCGCGAAATAATTACTGTGAAACACACCAGATGTACGTCATACAATTTTATGTGAATACATTAAAATATTTCCCTCAAAGTTGGTTACAGTACTGCATTATTAAAACAAGTAAATACAATTCATGAGCCTTTATGATTTGAATATATCTATCGAAATGTGTTGAAATTTTCTTTAAGGCGAGAGTAAAAGAAATATGTTATTAAATTGTAAATACAGAAACATTGTAAACTTAACTTATAGCTTGAAATGCATTTTTCGAGACTAAAATAATCATCTAACATACTAAAATGGCATTAAGGCATATAATTTTCTTGACTTAAGTTCTTCGTTAGTCTTCGTTGTAAGTGACAGTAAAAATAATACCAGAAAAAAGGGTTATGCCCCCTCTTGACGATTGCAAAATCGTGTGCCTCATATATACATTACACTTTATTTTTATTTCTAATCACACACACACATACACATACACACACGCTTACACAATTCATATACGCATCGAAAATTAAATAAAAGCAAGTAGAAGTAAATAACTAAACAAATTCAGGGTGGTCACGCACGGCCAAGGACGACGTAGCCTTGACATTGTAATGCGTAGTCATTTTGGACACAGCGCTATGGGTAAAACTCTATTATAGCAGCCACAAGTTATAAGCTGTAGCGGAAAGTGTAAAACTTACTCGGTACACTCAACTACGAAAGTCGATGAACACATTCAATTTTCAAAATAATGACAACGCCACTATGAAATTTCGTAAAGAACTTTTCTGTTGACTGCCACCGATTTTAATAATATTAACCACTTACAGACATAGCCTAACAATGGACTTATTCTACCTAAGTTATAGGCTTTAATATCTATTAATTTATTAAAATCAATATGGAGGGTTTAAGAGTTTGAACGAGGGAACGAAAATTTGTAAATAAATTTGTTATTCATGATCAAGTTAAAGGGAGGCAAAGCTAGTTTATAACAAGACTATTAGAGCCTTAGTAAGTAACCACAAAAGCCTATAACTTAAACACAAGCTAGTAGGCTTTATCGCTTATGCAGCTCTTCCGTCTGGATAATGTTTTCTCTCCGCATAACGACTTCCAAATAAAAATACGGTCTTTATTATTTTACAAAAAGAAAACATGTTATTCGTAAACGGTGTCTATAACACCTATTCAAAAGAATCTCTCGAGGTAATGTATGTTAGGGTTACCAAAAGATTCAACTAAAAACATGTTTTACAACAAGCTGGCATTGAGTTTATTTCTTAAAAAAATTGATCAGACAGTTTCCTTATGCAAACTTTATTATAAAAGGTTAACCAAGAACCCAAGCACTTAACTAAAATATGAAATATTTAAGCTAGATTTACTAGTTTTTGAGTTTTTTTAAACTCAACTCAAACCAACTTACAAAGAGGTTTGACTGTACAATAATTGGACGAATTAAAAAAAATCGCTTACTATATTATATTCAGCTTTTAGACTTATCCAAATTGTTAGTTATAATTTTTTATGTAACATACTGGCAGAACCACGTTCGTTAAAAAAAACGATGAAAACTAAAACGAGATCGATTATAAGCTCGAAGAAATCGTAAGACAAGTCTTATAAAAACCCAATTCGCTCTAAGCGTCTATTAAAATCTATTTGCAGGTTCTCGATCCTTCCCTAACAACCACTAGAACCTCGTCTGACGCTAACAAGTCAAGTTCCGAAGTTCCAATCGCCATCTTGTAATTGTGCAGAACTTGTGGCCCTTACAAACTTTCGTCTTTACATTTCGTGTTCTTTAAACAGAAATTTAATTTACTTAACAATATAATTAAACCACCGCTTTTAATTAATAGTACAATGGACACGCCTTTTCGTAAAACCGTAATTGTGTTGCTTAATTTTGTGTTTGCTTCATTATTAGAGTCGAAAATTTATTTTTATTGTTCAGTTAATAACCAGTCGGTGACTAGTGAAATCCATTCTCCTTCTCCTATCACATGAAATTTTAAAGGATATATCGTGCTCAGATGTATAATAATTTAAAGGCCTGCAACCCACTCTAGAGTTCCACGACTATTCATGGGCGGCGATGACCATTTTCCAATAGGTGGCTCGCCTACTCGAATGTCCCCATTGTTATAAAATTACATACTTTTCAGTCGTTGACTTAATATAACCATAAAACAAGATAAAGTAATGTTACCTACATTACTTTATCTCGTAATTAAAATATTCCCTTTCATTAGACATAATGTACTTACAAATAAAAACATTCTATAAAATATTAATATTTCTAAGCGTACATCTTGAAGACGCGACTCGTTGATTCTACCGAGTTGAATGGCTCTTTACCTCTTTGAATATGAAGCTGGAACATTCTAATACAGTTTTACATTTTAATTAATGCGAGCTAATTAACATCAAACATATTGCTCCTTTGAAGGCGCATTTGGGTCAAGAGTCTTGGAACATGTAAATGGGAAAACATTCTTTGATACACGCTCATCTCCGAAAGCGATGAGAGATCAGTCCATTACACTCGTAAAGACATGGAAATATATAACCCATATAATATAATACTAGCAGGTCGACCCGGCTTCGCTATTTGCTTAATTTAGAACAGAACAGAACACAAATTAATACATATATTAAAAATATGAAAATTTTAACGCTAACTATAACACAGCCCTCATCAACTATACAACGTCTTTTTCTCTTATCCGCTTTTCCTGGGTCTCAGGTTGTCTGGGAGAGATCATTGTAGTGATAAGACCGCCTTTTGTATTATATTTTCTTTCTCTTGCTGCTTGTTATGTTATTTCTTGCTTTTGTATAACAATAAAGAGTTATTATTCTTATTATTCCTATTACAATGGATTAATAATATACACATATAATAATAGAAATCATAGATCTATATATACTTTTCTCAATTATGTAATCATATACCTGCACCTCCTAGTAATTTTAAAGCGAGACCCGGGCTATTATAATATTGCATAAATTACGTCACTAAAATTAACATCGCGCACTCTCGCTTTAATTAGATTTCGCTCGTTTTAATGTAAAGTGCATTTCAATTTGTTATCTTTGCCCGTACCAACTTTGCATTAAATTTTGTGTTAAGTATCAAAAGTTAATTAGGTAGATAATAACTTTCATTATGTATCCGATCGAAGATTTCATTTGCTTTGATTCGGTGAGTAGGAACACGTGAATCTCATGCGATATTCCATGGATTGAAAACCATCAATAGAAGCTATTGCTCGGTTCAACTAAAGTCGTATATTATAGGAAGCAAATACACCATTTTTATGACAGACGCCAATTGTAAATCACCAGAACAGTCGGGTGTGGAGTGAATTTTTAATATGAGAGAACCGATGAAGGACGACGACGTTATACAAATTTATCGATTCTCTCCTCTTTGCCAAAATGATGGTACAATTCGAATAAGCTATTGCATTGTCTGCTTCGTTTTCATTTTCAATTACTATGTGTGCAGAAACTATTTATCAAGATACGCATTACGGTAAAGAGCCTGTAGGTTCGAAAATAATATGATTCTCTCTCTTTCCTTTGGTACAGGTATAATAACATCCTCGCAAAAAGTACTCTAAAGTAAAGTTCTACGTGCAGATGATTTTTTGAAATTAGCTAGCCTTTATCTACAAATCTTTATCCTTTATCTCCTTTGTTTTAATTTCTTCTTTCATTATATTTATATTTTTAAATTCTTCGCAATTATCTGAACGCAGTATAACGAATCGTTTCGCCTTTCTTTTGTTCGAACCAATCTTGGTCGTTAGTCGTTTTTACTTCGATACACAACTCTGTAACAACCCTCCCGTTACAGATATTATATTCATCATTAGTTTTAACATTCAAAACAGCATAGTATAATATTCAGCAACTAAAATTCCCAACTAGTAATTACTGTTACAAAACAGAATAGATGAAACATCGCCTTGTTTCCACAATTTACCGATTGTAGTACTTTAACCAAAACTTATAGCACAATTTGAACGAGCTACTGCGTATTATTCTACCTCTATTTATTGTCTCTGTTATTTTGCTTCGTGTTAGGAGTACTTATAAATAAGGTATTCGCTCGCGAAGGAATTCCCAATTGGGAACGCTTCACGGGCGGTGAAGTAGACGATGTATATATTTTGTAATTTAAAACGATATTTCGTATCATACGATTGCGGGTTACAATTATTATCTCAACCTGTTTCTAAAGTAAATTGGAATAAAAATAAAAACTGTAATTGATCTTATTGTTATAGATACAATAACTGAAACAATTAAAAACATATAGAAAAAAAAAAAGCACAAGGGTGTATTTACAAATAGCGATATAATTATTGCATTTAATTGTAAAGGTTTTAAATCTGGAAAAATCTATTTCTCTGACTATTGCTTATGAGGCTCGTCTTCATGTCAAGTAGGAATTTAAGTATGAAAATAGAACGAAGAAGGGATATTAAGTGCTTAATACTATACTCAGTCATTTGTTGGTCTAGTCGAGGAGTCTAGTCCCTTTGATACAGAGAATGTGACGTTCCCCCTTTCTCCACGCAAAATTAAAAAATAATATGTTTATTTTAAATTTCGAATTTACATTTCATCTTGAGCCTTAACAGAAATCATTAAATATAATAACCGTTAAAAGACGTTTTATTGTCAAAGGTTACTCATAAAAAGGCGATGGCAATGACCTTCCATTGCGGTTGAGATCAAACATTTAAAAATTAATATTTCGTCTTTCATTTCTAGAATATGCTCCTCCATTCTTCCATCTCGACTCTTAAAAGGGCGATGCCTTTAAGTGACGATTAAAACCGAATACGTAATTTCTTTACTTTGATACCTACAATTTCAAGTGTCGAACCGTGTTTTCTATCCATTACGAGGTGACATATGTCAAGTGTCGAATATATGTTTATACGCTATCAATGTAAAGAAGAATCATGGGTTCGATGTTGGGCTGTGGTAAGCACGTAATTGCCACAACCAAACATCAACCCTGAAACTTATTTTATCAGATACACAACTAGTCATTGGCAAATTTGTGGTAATGCAGCACTGCCATTTAACCAAGAAGAAGAAGAAGAAAGAAGAATCATCTTTTTAATTATAATTTAAAAATAATATTTCTGTTTAAAAAAAATTAATTGGAATATAGTCAATTTAATTGTAGCTTGATTACGCCTGTACTTAAAATGATAAATAATGTATAAATCGTAAGGAACTTTAAATATTCGTTTAATTGCCTCTATTCTCTCTCTCTTTCACAAAAATCCTCTACGACATACTGTTTTAATTTCTATCTCAAAAAATAAAAAGAGTACAACGCTATATCGACACTTAGAGAGTTCAATTTCATCGTTTACCAAAAACAATTTTATTATAGCACTTTGGGACTTGTGTAAATTATTGATATATTTTATATCTGGCAACTCTAACAGCGCGATCGACCGTTAATATAGGCGTCGAGAAATAATGTCGCTTTCGGTAATTTATGAGTATTATGGGTATATAATTTTATAATGGTTTGTTTAGTTTACGACCCATGTTATATCTTGTCGGCTGAAGCACCAATAGAATAGATTAAGGGTAATGTAATGAATGTTGTTTTAACAGCTATAATGAATGGAAGTCTAAAATCTCTTTTACTCATAAACAAAGTTTTGAAAGTAACGTTTCATTACTGCTGGCCTGACCTGACGTCGTTCACGCTTTACGTATTGCACCTGTCCCTTATACCCTACACCTTTTTTTCCCTGCTTAAGAACCATTATGTTACTTCTAATAATATTCTAAAACCGTAATTATTTTATCTTCACACTGTACACTTCAATTGTACAAAAGTCAAAGTCAAAGTCAAGTAATATTCTGTGTTCTATGTGATGCTATGAGCTATCTATTTTTTTTTACGGATGTTTAGCGCTGGACGAGAATAGCTGCGCATCGGTGGAATCGCGGTCGTAATTGACGTATTGTATCGGAAGCAATCACCGCTCGCGCACCCGACGGTCACGCGCCCCGCGCGCCCTGCCGTCCCCTCGATACCTTATTTGACTTCTGCGCAGGTTTCGTTCAGCGCTAAAGATTCGTGACGCTACTTATAGTGGTGTGTTAAATGAGCGTACTGAAGTATTATTATTATAAAGTAATAAGATGAGGTACGCAAAGGAATACAGGACAAAAAAGGTTACAAAAAGGAATAGTATCATTAAACGATATCAGTACAAATTTCACCCCTTCCCTTTCAAATCCCAAATCTCATCTCTGATCTCGATGCGAAAACTTTGAATGTTCATAAATCTGAATTTATTGCATACTTCTGAAACAATTTTCAGACGGGGCTTCGACTCACGCCCTCAAAATGGACTGCTATATGGTTGTATTATGTGAAAACGTGCTTAGGGATGGAACACTCTCGATAGAAAGAAGTTATGAAAAATCTTTCTAGACAAAATTTATATTACTGTTCATAGTAGTATTAAAAACATGAAATTATTATGACAACAAACATGCGTATCTTTTTTATTATGTGCTTGGACCACGAAAATCCGTTGTGTAGTGTTTGAACTTTTTTCAACTATCCAATTCCTTTTTTATTTTTTGAGTTTGTTTTTTTATTTTATGAGTATGTCATGTCCGTCCATCTTTGGCTAAAAGGAAACAGTTTATAATATGTACATCACCATTTTCCATTATCATATTAATTTTTTAATGTTCCCTACACATCAAAAACAATTTTATAAAGATATTGACTACATTGTTATAGTTTATAATTAATTGCGTTTTATAAAAATATAGGGTATATCATAGGTAGCCATGTAAATAAGTACCAGGCAATCATAAACTGTGAGAAGACTTATCAGACTATTATTCTTTTATTCGTTTCTAAGCTACCGTAGAACCCAACACTAGGATTATAGCAAGGCGAGCTAACTCGATCGCTACGTAACACGATACTGGGTACTCCGCAAATTGCCCATGGACCTCTTACAGCCGGCCATTAGAGAGAACCTACATTCCCTCCTTCCGAATTTGTTTTGACGACGGAATATCAGCTTCCCTCTTGAGGAAATGTCTCTTTAGACTATGTTTAGAAAAGTTTGTTTATCTACAAAATGAATCGCAAAATGTATTGGTAAGTGCTAACGTTTTACAACGCTTGAACTAATTTAGCCAATTCTTTTTTAATGTTCGTTGAAGTCCAAAGATGGTTTTTACCGCGACAAAAAATCGGATAATTGCCGGGAAATTTTTGACAGAACAAAGTTTGTCGGGTCCTATAGTATTTATTATTTTTAAAGAACTAAATAGATCTTCAATGTTCAACGAAATTTGAAGTAATATGTCATAAATACTAACTCCAATTGAACTGTACTATACTCGTACAATGCAATGTACTTCTATACTATGCAGCAATGTAATTTGATCAAAATACGAGTCACCATAATATATCCATTGCTGCTCGGGAAAGAACTTTGACAAAAATCAACGTCAGGTTCAAGTCAATATGCACTGAGATATCATTTTGGGTGATACTCCTAGTTTTTTCAATTACACAGCATAGTGTGACACTTTTATCATATTGATGTCAGGTTAAAGAAAAATATCTGGCACTGCACATGTAATTACATTACAATTAAAACACGTATCGAGCGAAAACACCACTTAGTACGTTTGAGAGTTCTCGATAAACGAGAATGAATGAAGAAAAATGTAGTTAAAATATCCAACTCTAAGCATTATTCCTAAAAAACGCTATATTGAAAAACTAGGACAATCTTCAGTTTCATTATACGGAAGTAAGTCTTATACACGCTGTATATAACTTTTAATAAGACCATTAACAGTTCAAATACATCAAGATTTACCAACGCTTCTGTGCACTTACGACCTTTTTACGACGCAGCGAACATAAAACCATATTATATTACTGAAATAATACGAACGGCCACTTCTAATGAAAATGTTTGCCAAAATAATATCCATTAAAGAAGAATACTCTGATAAAAATATTTGGAAAACCTCAAATTACAAGTCGATTAAAATACATTTATTAACTCATTTACAACACAATGAACACCTATAATTTTATATTAACCCTTTTTGTAATATACATTTTTGACTAAATTATCTTATTCTCAGCTATTCATTTATGGATTTTCAGTCAGGCAGCTATTCAGCTGTATTCACTAAGAAGGACATTTGTATAGTATCATAAATAGTTACTTTAATGACTTATTTTACTATAACCAATGAAGTTTTTAAGTCATAGTTTTTCATACTACCTATGTCTTATCACTTTCCTCCTCAAAAGACTAATCTCGTCAACTTTACTCACATTCACAGTCAAAACACGCATCCATCACGCGTTTACATATTCCAAATACAACTCGATATTTCTGGTGGAAATATCAAAACATTTCACTTAGAACCGCTCAGATACACGACGCGGCGGTGGGCATAGAAAATGTAGATCATATTCTTTTGAACGAAAATAATACGTACGGCGCGCGTTATTGAAAATCTTTGTTATTTATTTTGCATCAATTTCAGACGCTATTTTTCATCCATTACCCATATCGGAGATATTCATGAAACCCCTTTGGAAATTCAAACGATATACGTACAACAATAGCTCGCTCGGGTTTTGGAAAAATACGTTTTGTTTTTATTGTAAAGGTGAACCATCTGCAACGGTAAATAAGAATTCATTTAACAATTAATTCTTTGAACTAATATTAAAAAGGTAAAGGAACTCAAAGCGATTGTAATGTTAAATTTGATTTCTGATTAAAACGCAACACTTCGTAATAAAGCGTCATTTAGAAATCTTTGTTTATTATATAAATAATAGAATGTAAAAATGAAATAGCGTGATTAGTAGTAGCTACAATATTTTAATTTTTCCTTATATTTTATATCAATTATATATACAAAATTGCCGAAAAAGGCTTCATGACAAAGTGCTCTCATAATCGATTGAATGGAACAACGGATCGGGCGGATTAATTAAATATTCTGCTAAGCGTTCGTTCTTATCATTATTAATTCGATACTATAATGATTAGATTTCAAATTATTACGTAATCTTTCGCTTTGATCCGTTTCGTCGAGTTTAATATAAATAGTAAGAGGGTTCTCGTACAGTTTGCAAGAAGGAATAAGTATTGAACCGATTTTATTAATTCTGTTATGAATAGAAAACGCATTTACTCGTAAAAGTCATACATACACGTTTACAAAGGAGTTAATGCAACGTTCGAAATCTTAATTTTTTACAAACTATATTCCTACCATTACCTAAATTTCCCAACCGCTATTAAACTTCAATTTCCAGTACAATAATTTCTAAAGGCTCGAGGAGAAATTAATTGTACTCATTCTTGGATTAATCCATTGTTGGAATTCCATAGCTATCCCGAAATGCCTTCCCAGAAAAACCAAATGGGTCGTTAAGTTCGTATTCACATAGACGAATCAAAGAAAGCTTCGGGACGTAAATGATATTTACCTATCTGTCTCGCTCGCACTTACAGGTGTTGCATTATATGCACATTGCAACTGACAGTGACATTTATTGCGCTTCGAATGTCAATGTCAATTTTAAAATTTGACAGTTGTACCTGTATCTAATCTACATCTTATCGAGATCTGTAACGTACGTTTTCAAGATTATAATACTAGCATGGATTTAAATATTTTTCTGAAGTTTATTAGCAAATAACATTTGCATAATACACATAGATCATTTAAAAATAAATATTTGCCACTTTGAAGCTGAAGGTACAATGAATCAGCTATCCTTGTCATATCTTATCGCACAAAAAAGGACACAGACACTTTTGGGTCGTTCTACTGTTCGCCAACAATGGACGTTCATTAGTTATCACGGAACGCCGTTGGAAGCTTTGCAAGAAACGTCTGTAAATGGGACCTACCATTAAGGAGGAAATTGTATGAAATAGGTCAGTAACGTTTTTATTTCTTCCTTTTTATGAGTTCTTTAAGCATATGATTTCGTAACACTTACCTTTCTCACCATACAAGTTCTTATAACATAAACCTTAATTGAAATTCCCATAGTGTAGGTACTATGAATATTGATTATGATATATTGAGTCTGTAAAAGTGTCCGGGACCTTCCGCTCGCTGCAGTAGAACGGAACACAGTGGGGTTATGATTGGTATAAGTCCGACATATCACGTAACCCATGGTCCTTTCCCATGGTCTTTTCCCGAGGTCCATGGGTATCCTGAATCCGTTAGCGGGCAAGCAAAAATATCATTAGCGCGATTCAGGACACACCGCATTATGCTTTCAAGTCTTCAAGTATACGACCTATTGATTCGCTCTACGAGTTTTAGGCATTTTCTGTTTTATGCTCCGATCATAAAATTTTTACATAATTTCGCTAACAAAATTCGGCACGTTGTAAATATTTTCATAGCTCAGCTGAAATAAGCTTATATTCTTTACCTTGTGTGTCTTCACATTCTTGCTATTTTAATAAATGCGAGTTTGTGAGGATATATGGCGTTATCTTCGTAACGTTTTTACACCAATACATGTTGAATTAAGACCCTGAATAATTAACATATAGCTTCATTGGATAAATTTTATCTCAGTTTTAAGTGCCAAGAACGGAATGGACGCTACTAAAATATTTCTTCCTCTCTTTCTAAAATCGCGAGTTGCGGTTATTTTTAAATAAAACGAAAGGAAAAGAAATATCCCACATAAAATATTGTCTTAAGGGATTTATCAAAAACAAAATTGAAGATTTTAAAGGACATTCATATCTAAATTATAAACCTAAAAGTAAAAATATATCGCCAAAGGGTGTTATCGACGAATGATGTAGTAATGGAAAGAGGGTGTTATCCGAATTTCGTTTAAATTCGATTGACATGAAAGGTTCGAAGGTTCCCTTAGACGCATTACGGGTTAGGCCTTTTAAGCGGCGCGTTAGAGAGGGTTAGAAATGCATGTACGATTTAGGCACAGATAAAATATCTAAACTTTATTATAAATACTTAATAAATTGGAAATATGGATAGACTACAATGTATTCTTTAGTAATATAAGCTACAAATTTACTGTTTACGATTTAACGCAAAATTTTTCCATAAATTCTAATGTATTTTAGTGAATTTGTGTAATTGTAATATGACATTCAGCGGAACGCACCTCGTGCGCTTTTTCACTCAATCAATGCGCGGAAGTGTGTTCTGAAGTAGATAGTCAAGAACACAGTTCACATTTTGAAGATGCACTTGATTGGTTTATTTTATGACTCTTAAAAAAGAATACAAAACAAAAATTTAAAAATAAAAATCTAGATAGGTATTTTTTACTACTAGCTTATTCAGAGTTTAGAAGGACGGCTTGATAAAATCGTTATTTTTTGGACCATTTTAGACCCTTAATCATCTTTAGAAACACTCTAAAATTGTAATTACATAATTATTAAAACTTACCCCTTATATTTAGGGCAGAAATACAAAATACGTCTTATTAAACAACCAAGATGGCCGCCACAGCTGTCAATTACGTAAACTTCAAAGCGATTTCACGTCAATATGCTTTGACAAATTAACGCATAGACAATCCTTCCACCGTATTGATAAATTAAACTAAGTTACAAAGCTAATATATTATGATTAGCAATACTCTGTTGCTATGACGTTAGCCAACTAGACGGCCACACAGTTGACTTAAATGACAAATTGGATTAGTTCCACTTCGGATGTTCGCTAGATTACATCATAATATGTGAACTGGGTTACTTCACATTTCTAGAAAGTACTTTCTGAAGAACTGGTTATATAACATTTTAGTGCCTACTTAAGTTGAAACTGACGTTAGCGTAAGAATTCACGTGGATACAAGCACGTTGTATGATATTTGGAGGTTATATTAATACATTTCATAATTATTATACAGACCAACGTGTCAACTTTATTATTAAACATCAAGCCGTTTTATTTTTGACATACGTAATTTCTTTAAGTTGAAATTTACTCCTTCTAATCAACTTAATTATATAAGAAAAAATTGGCCAATGTGATAGCATTGAATCTGGTTGTCAGTGCATTTTCGCAGTAAAATAAGAGATGTGAAAAGCTGTGATAAAGATAAACTTTGGGCTGTAAATAATAAAAACATTATCCCTCAACACTGTTCCCTAATCCGTACATTACCTCTAAGTTGAATAATTTAAGCGATTAGTCTGTAAAAATAAAGAGCCTCCATTGTTTTCTTACATTAGCATTCTTACTTCCAAGTTCGCCAACTTTATTACAGTTCAGTTAAGTTCAGCTGTTAAGCAGTAAAACGGTTGTAGATAAGCTTGTTTTTCGATCGCAATTTCAATAAAACGGTTAAGTGTGAGTCGAACTCGCGAACGAAGGGTTCCATACAATATAGCACTGGTATTTTCAATACAATACAATATTCTAAAATATCGAATGCAAGCAGTACACTGCGTTAATTCGTTGATAGTTTCCAATAACACAGGATTTATTTTAAACTTTTTTATTAATTTAAAATTCTATGAATATTTCAAGCGAATATGAATGTAACAACGAGAAAAGAAAACAGGTTTAGAGTACCTACCTAAAAATTTATTTTATTGCGTTTTTTAGTATCGTTAAAACTGTTTCAACGAGATGACTATCACTATCCATAAGATACAGTCTGTCGAATCAAACGAATCCATAGCTTTAGCAATCCGAGGGTTTTATTCAAAGTCAAAAGGCTATATTATTCAATTAGGCTACATAAAGTAACACTTTTGAATCGTTATGGTATCACAAAACATTTACCACCGGTTCGGAATACAGTTTCTACAGAGAAGAACCGGCAAGAAACTCTGATTGTCCCTCTTTTTAAAATAAGATCATACAATTGTAAATATAAACAAAACCTCGACTATTATAATATTTATACATGAAAAAGATCAGCGTCCGACGAGCGTCAAGAAATATCATTCCAAGGGTTTTTGTCTTCCATATAGTCATTTAATGTATAGTACGCCTTTTTAATTAGATATTTTTTCACTCTTTGTGTCAGAAACCCTAATAAAAACTGTATTAATTGTACGCCGTATAAATTTCTTCTATGAAACTCAGACATTTATACCAACACTTACCTCATAAACCGTTCACATAGCTATAAAAACAAAGTTCGTTAGTATTTCAAAAGTATTTCGGAAAAATAAAATAATAAAGGGGTAGGAAAAACATGAACTGAATTATTCAACTCGAAACTTTTAACAAATAATATATTTCACTCGTTGAAAGCTCGCCACGGTTTAATCGGAATTTGCAACAAAGAGTATACATTTTTAAATACGTAATATAAATAACTGGTTGAAATGAATTCGAATAAAATAAATCGCTGGCCATTTCCAGTTGTTTCCTACGTACTAGTAATGATAATAAACCTATACACGAGCTGTATGTGACTTTGTTTACAAAAAATATTTAAACATAGGGCTGAGCATAAATTGTATTGTTTGTGGATAAGTCTGCGAAAGTGTCCATGAACCCCACCCGCTGCAGAAAAACGGAACACAGTGAGGTTAGTTAGCAGGTGCAACATTGCCCATGGTTATTATTCCGAGGCTTAGGCTTATACGATTTCGCCTGTTTAAAAAGTCTGGACAGAAAAGGTGATAATTAAAAAATAGACTAATAGAGATCCCACCCAACGAAACGCAATTAAATCTCTAACGAGAAAAGTTCATATTTTAACAACAATTTCATGCGTGACTGTTTGTTTATGACACTAAAAATTATAAAAAAAAACTTTACTACCTCGAAGCAGAAACTCCATTACCATATGTCTACAACTGTGTCTTCATTTAATAATAGATTTAGCATAATTAAAAGTTACAATCACGTAAACACAACGTGTAGTATGAGGAGTTCATCGCTCCCGATAATCTGGCGTATCGTAAACAAACCAGTCGGTTTAGACAAGAATAGATTATGCAAATCCACCACAGATATATTTAGAATTTGACATTCAGAAATACTATTGTTGTTTTATCTGTGCTGTGTTTTTTTTTATTTTTAATTATAATATGCCATAAGACTCTGTAATTCATTCACTTGCAATTTAATGAATTATTACTATTATTCATTTTGTTCTACTATCACTAAATAATTAATAAAATATTTACAATTAAAAAAATACCTATAAAAGTGTTGCACTATTCTTTTATAATCCTATGAGGATTCAACAGTGTATTAATAAGCTGACTTCATTTTATTAATCTCGGTATTATTATATTTATTTCATAGTAATAAATAATAATATAATGTACATAATAGTAAGGACTCACCTTTCGTAGAAACACGACACTCTAAAATCAATGGTCAAACATTCGGAATCCAACTAAATATTTATACAGGTGAAATACGGGCGAAATTTTACTCGACCCATATCGAAAGTTTCTTCTCCGGACTCGAAGTAAACGAATCAACGTTCACTATAATTGAATACTATCGAGCAGGGTTTCTTACAGTGGAGTCTAACGGCCAAATACTCATTTTTACTCAAATTAAATTTAAGCACGCCTTAAGACTCGTAATTTTGCCAGAATTGTATGGCGAACTGTCAAATCGGACCGTTTTAAGTTGTACTTAAATTTAAGTTGCGTTTCAGTACTCCAGCATAAGACTCATTTACAGATAATAATTCTTTTCCGCGTGCCGCAAGGTGCGTGAACGTTCCTCTTTAATCACTATTTCTATTGAAAATACCCGCATGAGAATCGGTTGCGTACCTAAAGTGACTTTGGTTTATCCTATGAAGTGATTCTACAACAGACTTTCGTGGCAAAAGAAAGTGGTTTAGAAAAGAGGAAGTATTTAAACATATTACAGAGAATTGTAATATTAAAAGCTTTCCAAGGAAATCAGTATCAACCAATAGTATACGGCGAGTCCTCATATATGTTATTAGACCCTTAATAATAACCGTAGACCATTTGCGTAAATGCTTTCCTCGAAGCGATTTGTAGTCAAAAGCTATTACACTACTAATAGTTTCAGGCCGCTTGTTATGATTAAAATTAACGCCATCGGCCGGTAAAATTGCGGTAAAGCTTTACCGTATATGACGAGTACTATTAATTTAATTTGACAAGTTACATAACTACGATTGGGATAACGAATATTATGGAGAGGTGATTATTGATTCACGGCTGTTTTGAATTTAAAGGTTACATTAATTAAATTACAGCTAACATATTATGTTTTAATATTCATACATACCATTGTAATAATTAATTAACAAATTGATTCATCGTATACTAAGCCCTTCTCATTTTTATTGTGGAGGAAGGAGTATGTAACCTTCCTCTGAAGCAAATGGAGGATCCTCGACTAGTCGAACCACTGACTAGCCGGCCCTCAGGTCCCGATGGTTCGATTTCAAGAATTTGTATATATGCTATGTCTCGAACAAATATCATAAGCGCGATTCAAAACTCAGCGCATTAATAGCGGTCGCTATAGAAATTTGGGGGGTTTCAGTATTGGTACAGTCATGCGGTGACCCCCGAGTTATCTGGGTATCTAATAAGAGCATTTCCTCCGTCATAAAAGGACACAACAAGCCTGGGATATAATACAATAAAATCAATCCAATTGTTCAATACATAACATACCTTTCTAACAATCACTAACTCTCAATCAGTGTAGGCAATAGAATCGGTAATAAGAAATAGTTATAACAATATAAAACTAATATCTACCAAATATATTGCACAAGTTTATCAGCTGATATTATTGTAAGTGAAAGAGCTTTGAATAACTTCTTTTCTTTCCTGTATTTTATTACATGGGACCAACTTATTATATTATAATAATCGTTAACATAGTATTGTTTACAAGTGTGTTTTTTTACCTTGTTATGTAATTCAACTTCTTCAAGATAATAAAAGTAATTATTAATGCTATTAATATCTAAAAGTGTAAAATGTGCGAGCTAGCCCAATACGGCTACGATTCATTCTTTACCACCTACGTAATTCATTACAATCATTAGAATATCACTGCCGCATCATATCGTGTACTCAACATGACGAGTGACGTCATAACACGACATACGTCACGTCACGTAAAAAAACAAACGAATCCTCTCAAATCTGTCTCTGTTTGTTCAGTCAGTAAGTAGGTCGCAACCCTTTCGGGATCAAGAAAGTACCCGAACAACATCGCCCGCCCGCACATAAATTAGAAAACTTTCTTATTCAATACCACCTTCGTTTGCGGTGAAGCCGTCTCGTTTCGGGTCTGGGAACTGAAAATATTAGGAGAAGTGTCAGTTTAAATATTAGAACGGTGGGTTGCGCCGCGCAAATATTACGACAATGTTTGAAGAGCTCCCCGTTTGAAAAGTCGAGGGCACGATTTGAAAGTATCCTTCTTTTGTTGAATTCAAACAAATACTTTATCGCACCGATGTCCTACTTACTGTTTAAAGGGACGCCTCGAACAAAACAATTTAGAAAACTCCTACGGTTTCATGAAATAAAATGTTTCATTAGTTGTATTTTTGTGTATATTTTCGGATTTAGTTGCCAATGATACAAATAAATCTATTGATCTTTAGATACTAATAACCAAATACTCCAAAAACTTTATCTCTATAAGAATCTGATTTCTTAATGTATTTATTTATCTCTTCTATAGTTGCTCGAAAGGCATCACTTTGTAGTCATGATTGTTCGCTTAGTTTAAAATTGTACATATAATTTAATACTTTAAGGTCTCTTTAAAACTGTGCAACTGATTTTTATGAGAATTTTTTATAAGATTGAGTGAATCCGCATGGCGATGCTAGTAAATAAAATAAACAAATATAATTTTAACATTGACTTTTAATTTGTTACTTCAATTGATATCTCTTCAATTACAATATTCCCGGGCAAATCCAGTTAGATTATTATTGTTCAGGACGTGGCTAAGGTCCTAAGATTAGGGTTGAGCGTTCTGATATCAAATTTAATTTACGCAAACTTGATGTAACTTCGCTAGAACAATATTACGATTTGAATTGATACCATTTAATCCTAGTTGATAGTACTATCTAGGAACATAGATTTAATATTATTTAATTAAATCTTGTTTCTTTGTTTTTATTATGAACATTGTACTTCATTTGATAAGTTAAAAGGGCAAAAGTTTCTTGCTGTTTCTTCTCTTTAGAAATTGCTTTACTGAACCTGTGCTAGGTGCATAATTGCTTTGTAATGTCTTGTTGAAGAAATATATTTGGCTTTTAATTCGTTTTACATAAAATATATTAAGTGTTATAATTCTTACCTCAACGATACTCTTCTATTACCACTTAAACAATAAGCAGATCGGTAGTTTATCCCCTGAAATTTCCTTGTTAGTCGTACTTATATACTAAATAGAAAAAACTGTAATAGCGTGATTCAGACCAACCACATCGTCATTCGCGTGCAGTATTCTCACAGGAACCTTAATTAGTCATCTGCTTAAACTAATAATTTAAGTGGCCAGACTTTGTGGCCAATAAAACTAACGTATGAGCTTCGTATGAGCCATCAAACTTAGCTAATTTAATGAATGCGGCGCGGACACATTCCCGGCGAATTGATCGTAAACGTGTTTATGTCGTGTCTCTTCGGTTTACGATGTGTTGCAGGTACATACTGATATACATGTGTGTGTGTCAGCTTAATTCAAATTTTAATTCGTCGAGACGAAGGCGGGTGACGTAACGCGTGACGTCAGAAAATTGCGGATTGGACATACTTGCAAAATTTAATACTGGTTCGAAGTATGGTTATTTTATAGTACCAAGGAACTGCTTACCGAATAGGTGGAAATTATTGTAATACCACCATTCGAAAGTGTTATTTTATAAAGCCTAGTTAAATTAAGATATATTTCACTTGGAAAAATCACTGATCAATGCTGCTTGGATTAATAAATTATTGTCTTATAATATTAGAAGCATCTTAAGAAAGCAGTTTCAATAGAGAAGAACCGTCAAGAAACCAGTCTAAAATACGAGTGAAGCCACGGAACATAGCTAGCTACAATAAAACAACGCAATTCCGAGCAGCACACCGCCTCAGATCAATCATAGAATTTTAAACAGCGCTGTCGATCGGAATCCAATATAAAGTTATGCGTTCAGAATTAATGAGAATATCTTTACTTTGACATCTAATGAGGCTTACTTTAATGAGATAAGTTTACTGTGCCAGCCTTTGTCTTTCATGACTCTTCAAATTACGCACGAAGATTGCTAAAAAATACCGTGGAATCATCATAGCTTGTAATGTTTAAATCTGAAGTATACAATAAAATACTCGTATGATATATTTTGTCTCTGTTTTTAACGTGTTTTTAAATTCATACCTATTTTTATATTTTTTTTGTTTTAATCATTCTCGTATAAAATAACCATTATCTTAGTACAAAGTTTTTATCAACTCAAAGCAAGTAATAAAAAATAAATTAGTTTGTTAAATTCGATTATAATACTAATTAAAATATTCAGACCATGAGGTGTCAACTGACTTTACACGCGTAAAACTCGGTTCTTTTTTTTTATATTTTTCCTGAACCGAATGAACAAAATAATGATTTTTAATAGACTTCAAAAAAGGAGGAGGTTTCTCATTTCGATCGTATAAACGTTTTTTTTTTAATTTTTGTTCTGGCATAACTTCGTCGTGTGTGGACCGATTGCGATAATTATTTTTTGTTTTAAAGGTGATACCTGGTCTCATTTTAAGGAACTTTCAAAAATTGTATGGGCGATTAGATGTTTTAAATTTAAACGAAATATGCAGGTTATATAGAGCCGGTATCGCATTTACTAGGTTGCCTGATAGAAATCAATCACTTTTAAGTGATAAGGCTGCCTATTACGCCTAATTTTGTTTATTATATTAGTTTGTATTTTCGTTCTTTTCATAATACGATTTAATAAAGTGTAAAAAATAAATGAATAAATGTCTTGGGATTGGACTATATAAAGTAATTATAATGTTTTCACAGTTATCTGCTTCTAATTTATATTTAAATTCAAAATGAAAACAGGTACATTTTGTCTATTACTTAAAAAAAATAATGAGTTTCGATATGGTATATAAATGCATAATGTTCAGCTAGAGCCACACATCGTCGAATGTTATTCTCGAAGATAGTTTTAGCAAAATGGTGAAGTGGTATTGGTCCATCCTTCTTGCAGCCTTCTACGTGCAAGGTAAGTATTGTTTCACCTTTGTCTTTTAATTTTCTTATATTAACCACAGTATAAAAACAAGGTTTATCATCATCATCATCATCATCATCATCATCATCATCTCAAACTATTCCTACCCACTGCTGGGCGTAGGCCTCATTCAGGGTGCGCCAAAGCTTCCGGTCCTCTGCCTTCTTCATTTGGCTGGGATTGGTCCCAGCCTGCAACCTTCTTCAGGTCGTCGGGCCGTAGGGCTTTAAACAAGTTTATAATGCACCCAAATCGTTGCAGGTGGCCAGTCTGATGCCGACACACGTATAGTGGGAGGCTCAAATGCACCCGATGGGGCGTACCCGTATCAGATATCTTTACGGTACAAAGAAGACAACTTCCATACTTGCGGGGGATCAATTCTCAGCAAGAAATGGATCTTAACAGCTGCCCACTGCGTCACCCCGTAAGTGTTGTTCTTAAAACTTCTTTTTCTTTCTTCGTAATTGAATTCTTCTCTTTCTTATATTTAATCTTATATTTAAAATTATGACGAGTCACGGACGTTGTTTTTGAGAAATAAATGCCAAAATTTATTACGTTCAGTTTTGAGGCCAAAGACATGGTTATAGTAGCAGGAACGAACAAATTGTCGACTGGTGGAGTCAGGTACGATGTGGACACGATCATCAAACACGAGAAATACGTCAAGAAAACACTAGAGAATGACATCGCCGTTATTAAACTGAAGAAGGAAATAGAATTCACAGATAAAATTAAGAGTATCGATCTTGATGAAAGCAATATTGGTGGCGACGTTAAGGCCATTGTAACCGGATGGGGATACATTAATGTAAGTTATGGAACTGTACTGATATTATATTGATTTACAAACAGACAACAGATATCAGCTATATTCCTATTGAGCATTCTGATAGAATAGTCACTAAGCGTTTTTTTAAAGATTAATTTAGAATTATTTGTCTTATTTGAAAAAAATCATCTGTAACTTCTGTATAGTATGTATCTATATATATAAAAGAAAGTCGTGTTAGTTACACCATTTATAACTCGATAACGGCTCAACTGATTTGGCTGAAAATTGGTGGGGATGTAGTTTAGGACCAGGAGAAGGACATAGTATACATTTTTATCCAGTTGCCAGGGAATAATTTTTTTATGAAAGTAAACGCGGACGGAGTCGCGGGCAACAGCTAGTTTACAATAAATCGTTATATGTTAGTACATTAAGTGAAGTTAGTACATTCTAGTGAATCATTGATTGTTTTAGAATAACCAGAAGCAGCTCAATGATTTACAACAACTAAACGTGACGGTTTACTCGCCCGAAGATTGTAGGGAGAGATTAAAGAAGACACAAGCCATATATAAGGACACCAACATCTGTGCATACAACAAGCCAGGAGAAGGCTTTTGCCAAGTAAGTATGCGCCATGTCTTGCTAATGTTCCGTGATATATGACGTATAGCTACAATTAACCAAATCTTCGCAATCGCCTATGATATCCTATGGAATGGTCCCCTCGAATAATACAATCATAATATTATGAAGATTATGATGTCAGCTTTGTTTCTCAGGGTGATTCCGGAGGTCCG
>JADANM010001663.1:1743011-1754035 GCA_026213755.1 Eurema hecabe | reverse complement strand
ACTAAATTTTTTATTCGGCCGTAACAAGCTGGACCTCGCCTCGTCCTAACGACGCGATAATCTTTAACATTAGGACGATGTAACTGTATCTCTATCCTCTATAATATAAAAATACATCACTTCATGTGTTGCTAGGTGCATAACTCGATAGGAGCTGAACCGATTTTGATAATTCTCTTTTTAGTATATAATATTTTTTGAAATACGATGGTGGTTCTAAAGTCGAGAAAAAAGGTTAGTTTTAGGGTATAATAAGGTTCAAATTGCGTCTAACCAGCTAGATAAAGAAGAGGCATAAGCGTAAAACGTTATATTATTAAGTTAATATTTTCTGAACGTGACTCTCACAGACATTCTTGAATAGTTTATTTGGTACAAAATGTTTATACAAAATCGATTGCAATAACTACATGTTAATTGATAAATAGTTTGTTAATTGATCTAACGAGCTAATTAGTCGTATATTGAAAAAATATTTCCTAAAAGATAGTTTCTTACACGAACAATATTTACGAAAACAGAATTATATTCATGTAGATAAATAAATAAAAACTTTATTTCATGTACACGGGCGTAACCGCAGGGCTGGTTACGAATTAAATTTTAAAAATTCTAGCATCACAGCCCTACCAAGAACCCCAAGTGCCGACCTCTGGGCGAAATGGCAAAGGTCTGGAGATAAATTTTTCATTCGTCCGTATTGAGCGTGTCTCTCGTGCCGTACTAACGATGTACTAAACGCAAATTGTATGTAATTTTAACGTTAAAGTTAAAAATTAATTAATGGAAGACCGCTTGGCGCAGTGGCAGCAACTGCTTTCTGCGCGAAGGGTCGTGGGTTCGATCCCCACACCGGAAAAATATATTTTTAATTTACACTTGTATTTTTCTGGGGTCTGGTGTTGCTATGTATTGTATTTATGTATTTACAAAGGAAATGTATGTATATGTAATTTATTCCGTTATCTAGTTGCCTTAATACAAGCTTCTGCTTAGCTTGGAACTAGATGGCGCTGTGTATAAATTTGCTGAATATTTATTATTATTATTAATGAAATGAACATAAGGTCTTTATTTAACTAGCGAATATTTTACCTTGGCAGTTTTTGTTGTCGAGAAAATACCGTGTTAATAAGTATCATATTATGCGTTATATGTTTATGATATATGTATGGTGTTGTAGCTACCTGTCCTCAAAACTGAATCCAAATCCATACAGTAGTTTATGCACAAAAGAGACATACTTACAGACATACTTATATACTTATATACTGTCGCGTTTATACTATTAGTTGGATGTGAACCATTCTCATAAATTGCTGCTATCTGTTAGAAAAAACCGCATCCAAACGTGTTGAAGTTTTAAAGATTCAGCACTTTCATTTCGTTACAAATAAATATATAGAAAACTATTTATTGTCACAATTGAAAAGCATATAACATAGCGTTATTTATAATTTCTATATATCGGTTACACCAGTATACGTGGAAGATGAAAAATAAATAGAGAGGTATTTTTTTTATTAGGAACATTTTTTACGAATCATAATTTTCTTTATTGCGTGTTATAGAGCAACGTTTCAATTGTCATTTATCAAACAAAACAACTCCTTGCCAAGTAGGACAGCGTCGTTACAATTTTATATACGCTTATAAAAAATATTTAGCCCCGAAGAGTAGCTTATTACTAACTTATTAGGGCATCGACCTGCCATCAAATTATTATTACTTCTTAAACGAGAAAACGACTATAGTAGAAAAGTTGCTAAGTTTAAATTCCCCTAGCGCATCGTGGGTTCGGTACATTACAATTATTATTAAATATAAAATTACGTCATAGAAATTGGTTACAGCTTGGGCAAGCTCGCATAGCTTAACTCTCCTGAGATGTGTTTTAAAGCATAAAGAAATAATTTAAGCATACATAGGGCTGTCCCTACGGAAGAAACCTACATTGTTTTTTTACTATGAAACAATTTCAAGATATTCTTTGAACAGCTATATGGTTCACGTACATACATCTTACTTCCTTACAGAACCTAACTGATATTACTAGTATAAGTACGAAATTTGCGAGGATGTATAGTATAAATGTGCCTTTTTAAACGTATAAATGTTAGTAATGTTTATACGGAAAAATAACGGAATGGATTTAGCTACAATTTGACACACCGGTAGATAAAGCTACCTTTTTTAGGTACCTGACCAAACATCTTATATCTTAACCCCACTTAGGATACATTTTTATACCGGTATTTTCACACTCGACTGAGTATACTTACTGTATTTTATTTATTAATTTTTTTATTCTATGAAGTGGTGAGACGAGCTGGACGCCCTCCTGAAGGTAAGAGAAACGCCAGCCCATAACCAATGTAGTGCTACTCAGAACTTTGCTCCGGGCAGGGGTGCACTACATTGACGCTCCACAATTTGAGTCATATATATGTAGACAACGTTACACACAGTATATTAAACAGTACATATAGTATATAGTGAATTTTAAGCACCAATACGAGAGCTAAAGCCCCAAGTCGGTATAATATAGGATTAATATAACACGACACGACGCCAAGTAGCATATCTAATCCGTTGGCAAAGAGCTGTATGACGCAGTAAGTTTGACTTTCACCTTCGAGACACACTTAAATGTAGCAATAAAATACTAGCTTTGTTTCATTTTAAGTAGTCTCTGAAAGTTTAATCATCGTTTTGTAAGAAGAAGATCTATAATATAACATATATAATAAAAACATAAAGCATAACAAATCTATAAAGTATAATATCACTTTGAAATCGTCATAGAATTTTATAATCAATACACTGTAAAAATCATTACATTCAGATTTTTATTCAGTTTCAGATCCTTCTGCTATCGCTTAATATCGCTTCTTGTGAAAATAGATCTTACGTGGGAAAATATGAAAGAAAATTTCGTAACTGAAAACGTCAGTTGACAGTTGACATTGACAATATAACAGAAAATTTTCTAAATAAAACATTCTATGCTCTTCAAATACGTGCCTATAACCATAAAAAAAACAAATGCTAAAATTTCCCAATTTGGCTTGAAGCTATTACCAAATCAAATCAAGCGAGACGGCACTCCGGGGGCACGCTGTTTATTTCCCAGTGACGAACACACAAAACATTTGTACGTATATTTTGATAAGATCTTCTCACAAAGGAAGTCACTGAAATGACATCTCAGAAACGATAGCATTGAGAAGTCGTTTTTGTTCGTGATTTGACGTGATTTGTTGGGTCTTATAGTCGTGTCTTAACGTCGTTCTATTAGCTCTAGTGATATGCTTTAATAAGCGGAAACAGAATAATTCCCGTATAGGCTATTAGCCAGAATATTATTATTATTATTATTACTGCTACCCACTTTTCAAAATCGAGTCACTCCCAACTATCTAGCCTTCTGACGAAAATATCTGACTACCATTAACCAACCTTCTTTTCAACTGGCTAGCCACAAAAAAAAACAAAAAAAAATTGAGCGGCAAATCGAGCGATCTCTCCATAATCCACTAAGCCCCACTAATGACTCGTCGTCGTCACACTCGCGACACATTCGAGCGTTGAGCTGATAAACCCTTATTGGCACCGAATTATCCGATACCGGAGCTGCCATCGCATCCCTATTAATAGACGCGAAATGCGGCTCGATAAAAACGGCTTAAATTCCGCTTTTATGCATGTATTATCGGCTTTAACGGTAAGGAGAATTAATAAATATTAAAATGACACTACGACTCATAATCGACTTTTACGGGAGCATAACATATTGTTTTAAAACTTAAAGCAATAACCTGCACAATCGCATACATTTATTTATTTTCACTAAATTGTTTATATACGATAGGTGAGGATAAAATTCTTTAGGTATTTAGTAAGTCGTTGATTGTGTATAAGTGTATAGCTATAGTAAAATCCCCATTAAATTCAGTGCTAAAGAGTAACAACTCTACTAGGCGGTAATAAAATGCGAAGCGAACTAATCTATTCTGTGTCTACAAACGATGACGTCACAGTCCACTCGCGAGCCAGGTGCAAATATAATATTCCAATAATGACACCAAAGGTTCTTCCACGTACAATCTGGGTCGATCGATGACCACGTATAATGCATATTGTTCGCTGAAAATATTGCAACTTTCCATCTTCCAACTTTAGAAACGTCGCGTTAGAATGGAGCTAATTTAGAGAGTATTCAATTTTATTCTTGTCATAGAATCATTGGCATTTTTAAACAATGGATTTTAATTTAAAACCAGCCGTTTTATCTTAAATCTTAAGGAAATCTACTTCAACTTTCTAATCATACCTTCCTTATTGTTAGGCTGTAGTCTTTTCAAAACTCTTCCCACATGAATATCTTCATTACTCTTTAAAGACATTTCCAAAGCTATGATATAGTAAAATATGCATTAAAATATTTTATTATAATCTGTTTTAAACATTTTTATGGTTAAAATATCTAAAAGTGGACGGTTTTTACGCATACAAAACAACCGCTTGTTTTGTTTTAAGTTCAAACAGTTTAAGTGCGTGAATATTTAAGTGGGAAAGAGACATTACCCTATTAACGCAATAATAAGAACATGGTCTCTTTCTTATCGACGTATAAGACTATTTAATTGTTTTAAACTAATACTAAAGACATTTTTTTGTATTATTCCGAATTCGGTTCTGTCTTAACTGATATCTGGATGGAACCACGGCGAAAAATGTTTCAACCAAAACGGCTTTTCTGGGTATAAATAAAGATTCATACACCGAAATATAAACACGAATTCGCCGCAAACATTCGAGCTAACTTACGGCTTTGTATAAAAATGGAGGAAAAAATTTTTTCCATGTACTTTAACATTTTGTTTATAGGTTAAAGTTTTTAATATTTATAATTAATTGTGACATTCATACCTACTTAGGTAATAATTATTTCGTCTCCAACTCTTATAAACCTTGGGTATTCATTTTCTTCTACATTGAAATAGAACCAACAAAAAGTCTTTTTATGAAACATTTGACAAAAAATTTTTCTCTGCGGAGTATAGATAATATCTTTTAACAATAATATATTTTTACCCGACTACGGCAAAGCCAAAGGAGGGTTATGATTTTGACAGGCTATGTATGTATGTATGTATGTATGTTTGTATGTATGTTCATCTGTTCCCTCGTAACTTCTAAACCACTAATCAGAATTCGACAAATGACATATCATTAGAAGCGTCTTAATTGTCCGCTGGTTATAGGCTATATAGATTTTCACCAAATTCAATGTGGCGCCCTCTAGCGGACAAAATATACAGAGTAAAAAAATAAAGTTAAGCTAGATATGCCGTGTTTGGTATCATTTTAAAGCGCTTCACTTGTACATTTCGAATATATATATATATATATTACTAGCATCTGCTTGTGACTTTACCTGTATTCATGGGGTACTTTTATACTTTTTCAGCGTCGTTTTTTGTCGTAGTTGGGTTTTAGTTTTTTTACTTTATCTTGTTACAAATATATTTGAAATTAAACACTCACTACTAATTGGGTCTTCTTGTAGCAAAATAATTCTGAAAATCATAGATCCTCCGCCCCTCCTCTCCCCTCCACGCCTAAAATAACAGTTTACCCCTTATAATATATACTATACATAATGATAACAACAATAAACTACGAGGAGTCACAATAAGCTCATGCATTTAGCGCTGATTTATAACGTCTAGACTATTAGGTTGAACATCGTTTATGAACGAAATATATATTTTTATTAAAATCTCCTTTGGTTCTACCTTTGGGCTTTATATGGAATTCCCTCTAATGCACTTTTGTATTTATATGGAAATATATTTAAAAACTTTGTTCGTACGTTTATTAACAATAGGACATATTTTAAAAGCCGACGCCTCTCAGACCCCAACGACGTTAAGCTCAACGAATGTGGGTCTTGGGCGCCTATTCCCACATTCAATCGTGGACCTTACCTGTGCGTTTACGTTACGGTTCGTTTTATTATAAATAAAAAAAGTACGTAACATTCTCAATACGAACAGAAATTAGGACAATTAAAACCTTGACATCATGACAGTACGAATATGTAGCCGCCCTGTATCGGTTAACATTAGATATCGCTGAAAGTTAGGACGTCTCCCCTGCGATATGTGCTGACACACTAAAGTTGTTCGCTAGTCGCCACTTGTGGGATTCGTTAGACACTGAAAGCCAAAACTTATGGAATTGTCCAATAACAACTTGAACTAGGTTACCTACCTAACTATATATATAACACTCACTTGGCGGTCTTGTATATAGTTATTTTATCCTCATAAAGTTCGAAAACTTAAAACGTTGGACTCAATGTTTATTTCACCTTAGTAAGTGTCTTAATACAAACTTTCATAGTTTCATGTACGATAAAAACGAATTGCCATACAAACTTTTACGTTACTTGGACGTTCGTTCTATATTGTAATAAAAGTTTGCCTTTCCTAAGCCCAAGACTATAACTACACTGCATTTCATCAAATGGCTAAAGAATTAAAACGTAACAATTAGACAGACGAGAGTTTCACCTGTATAATATATACAAGTAGATTATATATAATATTTCGTCGTCGTCGTCTCAGCCGTAGAACGTCCACTGCTGAACATAGACCTCCCCCATTGACCTCCACACAAACAGGCTGGAGTATATTTAAGCCACAGATTTTCTACAATTAAACAAGAAAGTACACTATAGAAAATCCTTTTGTATACCTCTTAATAAGTAAGAGGTACATACGATACGATAGAGGACAATACGATACATCCTAAGTATATAAGTCATCTATCAACTTAAGCATTCATTTTTTTAATAAAAAAACATTAATCACCGAGATAATTTCTCGTAAGTACAGCAAATGAATAAAATTCATTTTACACCAAAACTAGTGAAAATGAAATCGAAAATTGTACACAGATATTTGAATCAAGCTAGCTCGCTATTCATCGCTCGCCAGCCATAAAAGCTTCATTTAAAGCTATCAATCCATGGGTCGTTGTTATGCTAATTGGCGCTCGCATCCCAGCTAAGCCACATCATCAGCTAACTGCAAATAGTCTCTAAATCCGCTTGCGTGTTTCTGATAGCTCATTTGTCATGTGCTAATGAGGTAATTCGTTGATCTGACCGATAGAAACCTAATCTATTTTCAATAAGTGTAACCTTAAAATTATCTCCAATGGTAGCCTTTTTGAGGGCAAAAAACAAGACAACCGATTCTCGTTCGGTTTTTTAATAGGTAGAGTGATTCAAGAGAAAGATTTATATCTATAATACATGCAAATTATATGCGAGCGAAGCCGGGAAGATAGCTAGTTACTTAATATAAAATAAAGTCGCATTCTTCTGTCTGTCCCTATGTATGCTTAAATCTTTAAAATTACGCAACCAATTTTCATGCGGGTTTTTATCAGATAGAGTGATTCAAGAGAAAGGTTTATGTGTGTAGTACTAATAAAAATGCGCACAAAACCACGGGGAGCAGCTAATTCATATAATAAGTAAGTAATAAATCATAAGTTGAACCATCATCAATATCCATATAGTCTGAGATAGAGATTTGATATAAAACTTTACTTCTATTGGCAACTCCGAGGAGTTTTACTCGTTGAAAATCAAGATATACTGTCCGAGGAACGAACTTCGTCGCTAGCTTTTAAACTGTTGTTGTAAGTACTTCTTACTTAAACTCTTGCTGGTCTTATTTAGCTATTTTTTGTGCGTTGAGAAAAATAGTTAACTAACATTGATGCTTCTTGTAGTAAAAGAAGTCTTAAGGAAACGAATTATCTACTATTATTACTTGTTATTCACTATATTATCGAATATTCTACAATACAAAAAGTGTATTAACACATTTTTTTTTGCGATTGATTGATTTGGCAGATAGCTGTAACTGTAACTGTTCACGAATGCATCGCCGGCCTTTTAAAATGTTTAAACGAAAGAATTGGTAACAAAAGGAAATACAGCATAGGATGGGTGGGAAAGCACGTCACACTTGGCAATATTCCTTTCTATGATCCTTCACGTCTCTCATCACGGGCTCAAGGCAATCCCCGAACATTTTTAACCCCCGACGCAAAAAGAGGGGTGTTATAAATTTGACGTGTCCGTCTGTCTGTCTGTCTGTGGCATTATAGCTCCCGAACGAATGAACCGATTTCAATTTAGTTTTTTTTACGGGCGAGTGTTCTTAGACTTGTTTGATGAAAATCGATTAAGCGGTTTAAAAGTTATGGGGGGTTAAAGTCGGGAAGGAAAACCGAATGTCTGCAAATATGGTCAATCGGGGTATCAAATGTCGGGGGTTTTTAAAAATTTTAAATTTTAATTATTACGCCTTGAATTAATGACGCCACCAGAGATAGTCATGTAATCACACCACATTACGCTGATCGCGCGAACAAGCCCAAAGTCACGGCGCCGCTGTTATCGGCTATTTACAAATTAAACTTTATTAATTAAGCCGCCGCCGAACTTTTGTTTTTGTTCGTTAAATAATTAGCTGGGCGGAATGTCGCATCGAATAAATGAACAACGATTTATCTTCGTAACGCTTTGTAAATAATTCGGATGCTAGAAGTTTCTACAATATAAGGCGTATTCCCAATTTTTTTAAACACTTACTAGTATTATAAACGCGAAAGTTTGGAACGTATACGGAATAACGTTTCTCCCTAAGACTGTCAATTTTTACGGCAGCGATGACCACTTTTCCATCAAGGGGCTCGCTTAGTCATACCCATAGTATAAGAGTATCAGATAGTATAAGATAATCACACAAAAATCGCTACCAGCTGCGTTAAAGAGTGGTTTTATTTTAAAGTAATCTGACATAGCCTTTTATCCCTTCTAGGCATTTATATATCCTATGCAGGTAACCCGACTATATTAAAAATGCCATCAGGAGAAACAATTCCGTCACCCATGGACTTAGTAATAACAGAGTTTAATTAGTACCTTTATAACACGTACGTATTATACCTCCAACTGAGAGTAATGTTACGTGGCAACATTAATTTAAAACGGCAATTAAACATCAAAGCACTTTACACTTTAGTTGTTTCGTTTCGTTTTACGTTATTATCCTTTACAAAGGTTATAAGGACTGTTTGTTTTATTAACGACGTAATTCGTTAACAACAATGTTTTGTATATAAATTCGAGTTACATGAGAACAAAACAACTTATAAAATATGGCAAGTACCCACATATGTTTAACTTCCGATAAAATTCTCTGCATTTGTTTTTGTTTGAACAAAGTTTGTTTAAAAAATTGAAACCGCTCAACGCGTAGAACGGATAGTTTATAAAATACAAGTCATAATAATAACGTTTGCTTACACAAAAACATCATAAACGTTTTGATTGTTGATTAGAACACATATAATTAAATAAAACTATGAAAATGGACGCTAATGACCTGTATACACTTTGCTCGCAAAAGACTGCCGTGCCTTTTTCCCTGAGGAGGTCGCGGTATCCCAAAGAGGAATCCCCACTATGGTAAAAAAACTATTAAGACAGCTTGTATCGTAGGTATACTACAATTTAAATCTTTGTATTTCTATTTAAATTAATTATACTGATGATTATAGTCAGTATAATAAATTCACAAACGCTCCCCTTTCAACGTAAAATCGAAAAAGCGAAGTAGCAAATACATTAATCAAGTAATTTCAAAACCTTTTCGTAATACCTGAACATTCAGTGTTTGATAAATAATGAGGTTTCTTTGTGACCGCCCGGTCCATACCCCGAAGGTAGGCCTTATTGAAAACGTTTCATATTTTGATTATAATTTTTCGTGGTACCGAGGGCCGTATTAATGAAAGTAAAGGCCCTGAGTCGGTGAAATTATATGTTTGATTTGATACAGTTTTACACCACAGCTTTAAAAAAACTTATAAACTATAGGTCTTATATCAACACGATGCTACGAAGTATCTGATGTTGCAATTAAAAACTTATTATTAATTCTAATCCTATGTTCTCGCGGGCGAGAGTGCATTTTGTTTGTTTCAACAACAATACGATAATAACTCGGATAAGCGATATCTAATTTTTTCGATATCGAAAACGATTGTGTTGTCAGTATAACCGCATTGACCCCTTCTCGATACGGCAAGGCAAAACATCCTAATGGAAAAGACAAAGATAATTTTTTCCGAGATAATAACGAAAAATAACGGAAGTACCCCGAAACATAGTGAGAATGCTATGAGCATTTACCAACTATAAATAAGGATCTTTAAATTAAATTACTATTTTGCATCGTAACTTATTTATACTTAGAATATAGCGTAATACCAAAGTTTTAGTTTTAATTTACTTAACTTACGACTTTACCCAATTTAGGCATCATTAATCAGTCCCCCTGCATATAAAGCATAATATTATATTATAATAAAGTGAAGAGCCCTGATCTCCGTGTGTTATTCTAACTGGGGCAACTACGGGGGTCGCCCGTAACGAGATTCTTTGACGACCCGCTGCCTGACGACTTCCCTTGAAGTCAACATTACGACGTTGTCTCCCAAGTGGGAATAAAATATTTGCAATTGCTCCACGATTGAAACGACGATAATCTTGTGAATAAAGAAGATAAGGAATATTATAAAATATTTCTTTGTTTGTCTATGAAATTTTCTTATCTATAAAAGGTTTTTTTTTAGTAAAAGATTGTTTTTTTTATTGATTTAACGATTTAACGATGAACACCAGAATATGGCCAGGTAAAAAATATACGCAAGACCTTATTGCTTCATAGCAGTTCCTGTCAGCCAAGCTTAGAGGTAAGAAGAAAATTTCGCGTTAAGCGTGAACTATCCGAAATTGTTATGATACTAATTTGTTGTTTAAAATTTTTCTTTCCTTCGGGCACGTTCCATAATATTCCGCACTATTAATAACGTTTTTAACGGGTACCTCGTTATAACGCCTCTGTATATAGGCTTATTAGACACAGGAT
>JADANM010001663.1:1730211-1741626 GCA_026213755.1 Eurema hecabe | reverse complement strand
CTTGAAAATTGTTATATTTCAGTCGTCTCGGTTCCCAAAAACACATAGCTATTAAAATATATTAAAAAGCAAAATAGTGTTTTAAACCCCTGAAACCGTAGGTAGGGTCGTAGCTCCCGAAACAGTTAATTTATATTCAAGTTCAATCGTAAATAACTAAGAATTATCATAACCGTTTCAATATACTCAGAGACTACCCCTTGAACCTGATAAACTCACCAACTTCACCACTTTATAACATTGAGAATAGACAAACGACATCCCAAGCTTACTCTCCACGGCAGAATTGGAATTGGCTGGAATTAATTATGCGAACAAAATCTCAACAAGCCCTTCAAAGTCACCGAGCTTGTGAACTTCTAGTCGAGTGCTATCACTTGCATTCAACACGTGGCTACTAAGCAATTATTTACGACAAACATTCAAAGCACACGCCAGGCGACTCTGGACAGACATCGAGTGTGGACATAGCGACTTGGGAGTTTACGGTGCAATTGTTTGGAATTAATTGGTTCTTAGTCACAAAGCTTGCTAACCAAATTTGCCCATTACTTGCAGAAGACATGTAGCTTTTGTTTTTATCACAAACATAGTTAGTCTGGTCGTCGTAGTAATATTTAAGGTTCTTCAAGAGGACATGGTTTATCTTTTATTTGTGCCAAAGCTCTCAAACTCCAAGATTGTTTACTGGCAACGGTGACCACATTCTATTAGATGGCTCGCTTGCAGTGAGGCTCTTTACGACTCCATTGAATAAAATTACTGTAAATTAGCCGTCACAAAGTAATTTCTTTTCGTTTTGGCTGACTTGATTTCACACACGATTCTAAACCTTATTCTTTATTTGAGATAATTTTTCATATACATGTGTGGGTGACTTTTGCACAACTATTTTGGAATCATGATCCCGGATATGCTTAAGAGATACGACATTATTTACACAAGTCTTTTGCAACCCTAAAACTTCAGTTCAAAATTCACATTCCATTTTTTCCTGACGATGCAAATAGTATCAGTATTGAAATTATTACTGCAAAATAATTTGACGTTAGTACGTTGCATACTTTACCTGAAGCCTAATGTCGTAATGTAAGTCCATCAAGTCGCACTCAACACGTGGTTCCGCGTAATTATTTACAAGACGACGCTTTTCGCAATTTGCTGGAATTAATGAGGCGAATAAATTGTTCCCGGTCCTTTAGTAAGTGTAGCTACTTTGTGAATTACTTTCCTGCTCGTCGCAAAGTAGCTTTAATAGGCAGTGAGGTCCCTTTCATCTAATTTTACAATAGTAATTAAAAATTTTAACGACTGTTACCAGAATAGTTTTACCTTTGTAGAATTTTGTGGAAACTGTTTGGGGTAAATAATAATAATATTTTAGGTGACAGTTACAATTCTACCATCATCACAAAACCAGATACCTATTGCTTATACTTTTTTGGATTAATGGTAACCTCCTTGAATCCCCAGGAAAACACGATTTTCTATTTTAAGAGCTACTGAAAATACAGCGTTGGTTGTTGAGCCTGTTAATAATCTATTTACAGGTCCAGCAAATGTTGAGTAGAGAGACACATTGTGTTTGTTTTTATTGTCTTTTCAATTGCCTTGTCTTTTAGACTGTCGTGTGACTAGTTTCATTGTCTATTGTATGTACTCAGTAATCAAGGTTTCTTAATTCTTCAAAATCTTTGATTATAGAAATTTCTTATTTGGTTTAAAAGACGCAAGATTAATCCCTATAACCTCACAAACTAAGTCTCGTCTTCGTATTAAGGTATAGTTTATAGTATATTCTGTCAAATATCACATCTCTATCACACAAAAGTGAATCTGTTCTCTGCAAATACTGAATATTCAGATTACGTAATTAGATTGCAAATTCATTTACGTTTGAAATGTAATTATTATTCACTAGCTGTGCTTTATGGCTTTATTTGTGTTAATTCCGATCCTGATTTTTTCTTATCTTCCGTATGGGTATTATAAAAGCCAATGACATCCAAAAAATATTTTTGACAAATATATTTTACCCCTTTTTAAACGCAACTCATAGATTTTCTTTGTGGTGTTTGTTTATAGAATATATATATCTTTTCACCGACGTGATATTTGAGCTGAATCAGCCAATTTCATTAGCACTCCACAGCAATAGTTCACGTCGATAACTGGAACCGCTTTAATATATAGTAATTGACCTAGCTTTGTATGTCTATATTTTATTGGCGTTTCCAGAATTGGTATTATATCTGTTATTCCAGTAAATATGAAGTGGTCTCTTTGTGTTAACCTGCATTGGTCTATTTGAATATTATTTCGTAGAACCGATAAATTGTTTGGGAGAAACGGTCCTCTATCCTTGTAATTCACGCTAGAACATTTAATATAAAGTTAATTGTATAGGATATATATTTTATTGAGTCGGAGGAGAGATCAGAGAGAGGTAAACTACTTCTATAGAGAATAAATATTAAAAGACAAGCCGTTACGCCAAATTATGCAAGCTAAGTTTCAGATAATATGCCATTGCATATCGTTTGGTTGGGATCTTCCTATCTCTTTTACCCACAAAATTCAAGAATATTCTCGTCTTAACATTAAGTCTATATACTTTCATTTTTAGTTTAAGCGATGACAGAGCAACCACGAAGTTCTTAGCTATGCGTAAGTACGCTTGTCGTTCACCATCAGGAAATTACAGCTTAAATGTTTACCGTAACATAGTCGCAACTTACTCTAATTTGAGTCATAATCAATACATGGTAGAGTCTGTTCTCATTTAGGTCCAGTGCAGTCAAATGAAAGCAAATCGTCGGGAGAACTACCTGTTATAAATCTCAGTCGAGTTTTTGTTTATATTTACAATTGTATGTTCTTATTTTAAAAAGAGCGACTATCAGAGTTTCTTGCCGGTTCTTCTCTGTAGAAACTGCCTTCCGAACCGGTGGTAAATGTTTTGAAATACCATGATGATTCAAAAGTGTTACTACATGTAGCCTAATTGAATGAAGATACTTTTGACTTTGCCTTTGACCCAAATATACATTTACCTCGTCAGTCAAGAGTGTCCGACAAAAAAGATTCTCATTTAACATAGAATCTACCACAACACAACCCAACCCTCACCACTTCCAACTATTTTAGAAGCTATAAATAAAACATCTCATTATAATTGCTAAGAGCGCGGACTAAAACATCGCCGGTTCCGAAATGGCCATCGCAACCTAATCTCGCGTCAAGAACACTCAGCCCTTTGAAGTAGTCTTATCGTCTTGTCATGTAAAAAGCTCCGGCTACCGAGAACTCGGGTTAGCACATCTCGCTTGGACTTTGAACCTTTGCTTTGTTTACCGCAGAGAGGTCGATAGCGTTCTAAAGTAGTTTGGACTTTGGACCCTAAGTTCTACACCACCGAGTCACTAAAACTTTGGATTAGTTCTAAATTATCTAACTAATATTATAAGTAGATTGTTGGTGAGTTTGAGAAATTGAAGTGAGTAGTCTCTAAAGCTACTTAACTGATTTGTAAATTCCATTACGTTTAGAGGGTCTCATCAGTTCCTAGTGTCATAAAGATATTATAGTGACAAAATCAGCGAAAAAAGAGCAACTATCAGAGGTTCTTGCCGGTTCTTCTTCATCGAAACTGCCTTACGAACTACGTCATTTCGTAATACCATCACGGTTCAAAAGTGTTACTAAATGTAGCCTAGTTGAATAAAGACATGTTTAACTTTAATTCAAATTACAGAAGTACACTACTAATATAGGTTTATAGGTACTTATATAGAAACTAGACATACAAAGTTATTATAATGAAACTAAAGCAGAAAACGAGCATGTACTACAAAATAATCTTCGTACTAAAATTGTATAAAACCCGCCCAATGGCCACCATTATCCAGCCATACTAAAAACTCACTTTGTACTCGAATTTTCGCTCGATCGGCAACAATGCACCGCTTTTTCAATCATTAAAGCAGCCCCGGGCAGAGCACTTTACTTTTAAACTGAATTGGACTCCATTCGAAATAAAATAACATGCATGAAAAGCGTATACCTAGCTCTGAAAAGCCGGCAACACACTATCGATACTAAGAGAAATTATAGGTTGCGTTGACCATAATCCTTCATATTATGACATGCCAGCTAATTTACTCCCTCTTACATGAACAAAAAGGAGCTGTACATTTCTCTCCTCTAAAATAAATACCTACATAAATTTAATACAAGAATTTTTTTGAATTTGGATTTGCGAACGGGACACACGTAGTGTACTTCACTTTTAATAATAGAATAAAGAAAATTAATTTGAAACAATTAAGTACCATATAAAACGTAACGCAATGCATTTATGATTATATACAACTTTACTATCGAAAAATTATTGAACAAAAAGTAACCTAATTAATATCTTACGAAATATACACATTGTAGTCCAATTTGCGCTCCATCGACAACAGTGCAACGCTTTTCCAATCATTAAAATAGCCTCGGGCCGAGCTCAGCTATTTTTGCATTACATTTATATTAATTGGACACTACTTGGAAACTCAATGTATTAATTATAATTGAAAATATTTATTTAAATAAAATAGTCGTTCGTCGTTAATTTTATATCTGGTAAAATACAAATTATTTTCTCGTATATAAAACTATTTCAAATTAAGAGAGAATACTCGATCGTATTCGTGTTTCCAAAATATTTGTTCGTAAAATGTAATATTTGCTTGTAATATTTCGTGGTCTGTAGCGCCAATGACACACTCTGACCCGAAAGTCTTGATATAAAAATTTAATAACAACAATTAAACATATGTCCACAATGCCACTGCACTTATGTTTTTATAGTCACCTGATTAAACTACATAGGCTTGCAAATTCAAAACAATTTAAAGACCTCCATATAAATATATTCAAAGCCTTCCTACAAACGGTACAATATAAATAACATTTGAAACACAGCCAAGACACGTATCACAACGTTGTATCGAGCCAAGTATTTCAAGTATAATATGCATTATATGTCAATGCTGACATTATTTCATCAGGTACCTACGCTTCCATATTGCTTAGGTGAGCACGGCTTTAATAAATATTTAAGCAGGATTTTCATCTCGATACTCCCTCAGGGGGCATACAAGTTTAAATAACTATTTATTTTATATGTTGTATATTTTTAAAAGGCCCGGAACTCACTCCAGAATCTCTTCTTCGAATATAATCATCGTCGTCTTCCAAAAATTTTGATGCCACTACTCTTCTTCTTAATAAAGAATCGGATCCAACTTCAGTTGTCTGTATCCTATCGTATTTTTGTCGAAAGTTTTATTTAATAATAATGTATAGAATATAAAAAATAGATAGATACAGATAAATATAAAAGAAACCCATATATTATTCAACTAGTTAGTAAAAAGATTAAATATTTTTTCTCTAGTATCGTAAGACGTAATTACTAAATATATTTATATTTGATACAAGCAAAGCTAAACAACGGCAAGAAATCAATTTTCCGTAATCTCGGCAGGCTTAACTTTACCAAGTCAAGGTAAAAATTATAAAGGAAAATCCGCCTAGAACAAGTTACAGCCGCACAATTTCAGTATCACTAATCAAAAACATATTTTCTGCTTTATTATTTTAAAATGACTGCATTATTGAGGAAAAACGTTAAAAACGCACGTAAGGCATCTTTTAACTATTAAATGTATGAGACAAAACATACCACTATCTTTCTCTTTCTCGCTTACGCCATGAAAATGTACTGACAGTTTACGTATATACGTAAAAGAGGAATATTCCTCTTTTTTACTGTGTTATTAAATATAAATTAAGCATACTCTGCTTAGCTTGGAGCTTGATAGTGTGGAAGTGTCTAGAAACATTTAGTTATTTAAATATTTAGAAATCTTTTACATATTCCTTTCCGAACCAATGGAACATGATTGTTTTGTAATAGTATGACGATTCAAAAATGCTTCTACATTATGTTGTTTAATTCCTTATTGAATAAAGAAATATTGAATAAAAAATACAAGACGAAAAATCAACAATTACATTTCGACGCGTCTCGATGGATATATACTTTATTCAAACAATAACAACCTGCAACCGTCAACTAACCCAAAAATATTCATATCATTTATTCTCTTGTGTCGTATTTTTATTAATATAAACACTGGAAACTACAAAACGATAGCGCGATGCAAGGACAATCAGCGCCACCTAGGTTTAATAAAAGGAACTTAATATACTATTATACACCTCTTAAATAAATTTCTTATTATTATCATTATATAGCATTATATCTGAACTTTGCGCTTTTTTAAATTGAATTCATCTGAAAAATAATTATGAAGTATTGACGGGTGGCAGAAACATGGAGCAAGACCAAAATTGGCCGGCTCCAATCAGAACGATACCAGGCTCCCACGGAAAACAATTTTTAAATAAATAGATTTCAGTACTGATGTCGTTATAGCTTTTTATGCGAGCACCGAAATCCTATAATACTCTTCCGTTTATCCCACATTTACTTATTTTATTATGACCTTGTTCCTTTAAAAAAAACAGGAGTGAATGATCACTTCATATTCAAAAAATCAAAATCCAAATTAGATTACATTTACACGAAAACATTTCAAAACAATGAAAATATATGATGACATCTCTGTCTCTCGACAGATAAAATTTGAAAACATCAATTTTCAATATTACTTGTAAATCGTACGAAATTATCTTATAAGTAATATTCCCATACCGTCTTGTAAATAACTGAGAATGATTACCGGAATATTTCCACTAACAGCCCCGAAGCACGCCGACTAAGGAATCCAAGTATTAACATAGACATTCACTCCATGTCAAATATCCGAGGATCAAAGGGACATAGTTTCGTCGTATGGAACCATGAAATACGAACTACGTCATTTATATTGAGGGTTCTGTACAGGGAATTTATATGACATAATATACGCTAATACCTAATTGGTTTTCATATATTATATTATACATCTAAAATACGAAGTCGAACAATCCTGAACTTTTTAACAGATCTCACCTAAATTCAGTAAATGAAATAAGACTCTAATGATAGGTGATACCGAAATATAATGTTACTGTTTTTCTATTATAACATAAAGATGTGGAGCTTCATCTGATGGCAAATGACTACAAAGCTAGGAATATATATATTGGAAGCAAGAACCCTTAACACACACACTAACACAAACAAAACGCCCTATTTTTTTACTTAAAACCGATATTCTGGTTTCGATGGCCCTAAGTTAATAAATCATCTTAAGCATCCTTATTTTGTTATTATTTATATGTTTAACCTCCAAAAGGTTGCGTGAGGGGTTAAAACTTTTCATAATTTTACGCTTTCACGGCCAAATCACTGAACCGATTGTAATGAAATTTGGTACACAAATGGTCTAGGGCCTGAGATTAAACATAGGCTACTTTTCAACTGGAAAAAAGAGTTATAAGGGGGGAAAGGGGTCAAAGTTTATATGAAAGTCCACGCGGACGGAGTCGCGGGCAACAGCTAGTATCATTATTAAAAAATGATTATCTTACACGGTCGTTTATTACGTAGAAGGAGTAATTCATCACGCAGAGTAGAAAAACAACCCGATCTGACCGTCGTATCCAATTAAAATTAATTAAAACAAATTATGGTAATTAGCCGCCGGCTCGCGATGACTTGCGAATTTTACCTCTCTCGTAATTTAGTATAAACCTATTTAACTATAAAGTATTTTGACAAAAACTGTCCAAAGAAATAAGGATTAACGTAATTCTCAGTGAATTCATCTTTCTTATATACCTCTGTTAGAGCAGTTTTTAAACAATTCCGAAGGCTCAATCAACGGAGCCTTTTTCAAATATTTAGCCACGTTTTTGTACAAGTAGTAAAGTGTTTACTTTTTGTACAGTATCCTATGTGTTAATCTAGCGTTTAGCCTAACTATACGCCAAGCTTCAACCAAATTCATTCAGTGGTTTTTGAGTGACGGAACAACAAACATACTTACATACATCGTCAAAAAAATAATAATAATAACAAATACAACAAAAAAAACAGCCAAATCGGTCAAGCCGTTTTCATGTGATGTGATAACGGAAAACGGGTTCATTATATATAAAAACTTCGCCAAGCATATAAAAGGCCACGTGTCAAGTATATATTGTACACTAATTGTATTGTTATGTAAGAGGCTTTATGGCCATCGATCGATACAGGTAAAATACACTGTGACACATTTCTACGACAATATTTCATACTTATATACATACATACATAGAAAGTTGTTATTTGCTTATGACTAATTCAAACCAACTGTAACGTCGTATTAAAATTTCATAGCCTTGAATTATTTATTTATAAAAAAATAGTTTAGCTTTTAATTTTCTCGACTGATTAACTTATCCTCATTATTTAAACATGTTGTCTTTTTATTAGACTAAGTATGCAAAAGAAGAGAGGTATCCATAACATTTAATTCATAAAATCTCATTTGAAATTTTGAATACGTTTTTTTTAATTATATTATTTTTTATTCGGCTATGGACTCGCGGAAGATTGCTTCGTGCGTCCTCAGCGAGTCCGCCCCCGCAAGGGTGCGCGACGGAACACCGGTGGGTTTTAGTTGGTATGGCCCTTCTGGCGAGTCCGACATAACCGCCTCCTTCCCCCCGGGGAGGAGGCGGTATCGGCAACTGGATTTCCCACCGTTAAAAAAAAGTACTACAGTTGTGCCCCAATCCTTTAATCCACTTTATCCAAATTCTTAAATCCATGATTTCCCAAACTCCACTTATTCCAAATCTCATCAAATTTGATTCTCTAGTCAAGGCATAAAAGCGTGAGAGACAGACAGCGTTCCTTGTATTTATAAAATTAATAGAGCTTTCAAATTTCCTTTGTACGAAGCCGAGACATAATATGAATATACAGGTACAAAGATTTTGATAGAATCCTTTGAGCTTGCAATTCTCTTGCCAAGGTTAATTAGAAAACCAACTGACATCGAAAATCCGGGCTAATTTAAAATCGCTTGTGTCATGTTATATTAATAAGAAAACCAAGGAATATCAAATTAGTAAGCCAGACTGCTAATCTTTCAATATTTTCTTTATAGTATAGTATTCTGTTGCGCAAAAAGAAAGTAGGTACCTATATTAGCAAATGTCTGTTTATATATTATTTATTGTACACCTTGTTACACATTACACAATAATAACAATTTACACTAGTATACATTGTAGTAACATAAGTCCTTATCACTTAAGATTGATCTCTTTCAAGCAACCAAGCCAGGAATTTTCCTAGATTAGTTGTATAACAAAATCAAGTCTTAATCTACTCCGACTGCCTGACCGTACCTGGAAGTTTTAGTAGACATCTGACATTTATAACCTGTAGTCCTATTCACACCTTTAAAATTAAAAAAATGATACTGAGTTTTGACAACTGAACTGATGTTAAGTGAGCGATGTTATCGTTTAAATAAAAGCATGTATAATAGAAATAAAACAGTACACAATCGTGTCACTCTTCTTTATAACCCACAAGACTTTAGTCATTTAGTCTTTAGTCATCGTACGCATTTCCTTGCGAAAAACAAATCTACCCGCAAATCGCACGTAACCGCAATTACCATACTGCATTACCTTACAATTACAGCTCCCAATTACCAAAATAATTGGATGAATATTTAATTAGTGTTCTGAGAACCAATGAATAGGTCGGATCGCCTCGCTTAATGTCATCAATTAACGAAACATCAATAATTGCAATGCCTGTTGCGCAGTTCACTACAGATTTAATTACTGTGTAAACTTTTCAATGAGTACTGCGAGAAAAGTCAAAAATTAGTTAGCTTTATAACGAAATGTCAAATGTCAGAACCATAAAATACCTTTATCAAAGGTGAATTGATTTGACATTTTAATAGTGCAATTGCTTTGGTCTTTTGGCGTTGGACAAAAATTAAAGTTTAATGTAATGAAAGATAAATTTTGTAACAAACGAAAATAGTCTTTGAATTGACTGAACTGAGTTATTAACTTCTATAAAGAACTTCCAGTATCCAGGAAGTATTTCATTTATCCAGTAGCTTTATTTCTTAAGTGTCAAGTTATTTTTAAGTGCCAGCTAGTACAGGATTAAACTACATACTTCCAAAAATTACTTCTTCAATTAGCAGACCCAAAACTAATCAAAGGTACAATCTCTTTATTGGTGTAGATTCAAGCAATTATTTTGTACCGTGTCATTTCATCTCTTTCATCTCAGGCAGTAAAGAGTCCTTGAGCCTCAGAAGCGATGCCTGTGGAAGACGGCATTCTTTAAAGTAATTTATTTTTGTAATACATTTTACACCCAATATTAGAATTACAGAATTTCAATATAACCGAAGGCGGAGGACCGAACATTTAGGCGCACGTTGGTAGAGGCCTATGTCCAGCAGTGGACAGCCATAGCTTAGCAAGATGCCATTACGCCATTATGCTTAGCATTAGCCATACGCATGATTAGAATATGATGATCATTAGATTTACTGCGACATTCAAAAAGGATCCAATCTTTCTATAACAGGAGTCCTATAAAATATTTTCTAAATTATTTTTGCATGTACATTTTGTAGCATTATACATTCTTTATACACACAACCTATAGAAACGTCATTCGTACATATCGATCGTTCAACTCATATACTCAGCTCTTATTTAATTGATTTTCTCCACTTTTTACTCCGTCAATAAAGTCACGGAGCTTTACCGAGCTAACAGCAGCGGCGGGCTGCGCAAATTTCATAAATAATAAATTAGGGCAATTTTCGCTTCTAATATTGCGTGTTAATATTGAAATATTACGTGTACTGGTTATTGTCTTTGTTTATATCAGTTTTTGCGAATCGGCGGTAAGTCGACGAGAAACTTTGTACAATATTAGTTCAGATTTATTATGAACTTGACGTCTGGATGCGATGCTGAATTCAATGGAGCATTCTGCACGCATAAAAAAACATGACTCATACGGCGTTACCTCGCTCTGAGGCGTTCCATTAAAGGCTTGAAGTGCAAGCGAGAGCGCGGAACGAGCGACAAAGAAGCGAAATCTGCAAAAAACGCAATCATTCCAGTAGTATTTTCTGTTCTAACCGACTGTACCAGTTATATTGAATTACCTATTATTTGTAGCATTAACAAATTCTTTCATACTTTTAAACATTAACCAACAATAACAATCGCTACCACGTAAACAACCTAATCAACTATCGACCTTAATTTCTATAAATAAATAAAAAAACTTGTTCTAATCTCATTTCTACGAAGGTCTGACATCACGAGATCGTCGGACCAATAAGCCGAAATCCTTAAGTAACAAGCACAACGACG
>JADANM010001663.1:1696596-1720077 GCA_026213755.1 Eurema hecabe | reverse complement strand
CAAGATACATGCTATGCGTTGCATGCTACGCGCCACAAGCCACATATTATAAGCTACACGCCACATGCTATAAGATACATACTACACGCTATGCGCTACACGCTGTGCGCTATATGCTACTGGTCACTGGCTACTTGCTACATGCTATTTACTACACGCTATATCCTACACGCTCCACGCTACACACTACACGCTTTAAATAAGAGTTTAGAGCTACACGTGACGCGTTAGAAACTACATGCTATATATTATCTAAAGATTACAAACAAACAAAACAAAAGTTTTAAAAACAAATTAAAATTATAACCCGAATTAGGAGATTTCTTTTTAAAGCTCTATTATAACTATACGTTCAGCGGGTCAGTACACTGGTAGAAATAACATATCACACTATATAGAAACACACGTCACTATCTATAATTAAGACAAATGAGTTGTTTCCATTCCTAAACCATACAATTAATAAATAATTATCTTATTTTCATAGGTTCTTGTACCCCATATACCCGTCGCTGGTGCTAGCTGGTGCCGTATCTATTGACTGCATACAACGCTTATGGCACGCTGCTGGCGCCGCACTGCTGCACTGGCCGCGGCGGCACTACCTCACGCGAGCAGCACCAATACCCGCAGCCGCCGCCCTGCTCGCCGCCATTGTTGGTGAGTACTGTGACGTCACGGTTATAGCTCTACAGGGTTATAGTTGGTCTATGTTGGTGCCTTTTGGATATCACGTTGCGTGGAGTTAACAAATTAAATTTAAGGTTATCTAGCCTAGTACGTAGTCCAAGTTTTAATTTACATTAATCTATAAATTAACTCCTTATGTAAATGATATTAAAATTATTCAAATAGATGTTTCTGAAAATATAAGTAGATATTGTCAAAAAAAATGTTTCATAAATTAGGCTACATATAATAATACTATTTAATGGTATTGAATGGTAATTTCCAGGCATATCACGCATAACAGCTCTATACCAACACTACCACGGACCGATGAGGCTCCTCAACCACTTACCAGCGACTAACCACGAGGAGAACATAGTGTGCTTCGGCAAAGAGTGGTACCGATCGCCGTCCAGCTTCCACCTGCCTGCCAACCACCGTATACGATTTATTAGCAGTGAGTTTGACGGACAGATGCCAGCGCCCTACAGTGAACTAAATGGTGAGTGACTAACTATTTAACTATCCATACTAATATAAATGTGAAAGTAACTGTCTGTCTTTCCATCACGCTTAAACTACTGAACCGATTAGAACGAAATTTGATACAAAGATAGCCTAGAGCCTGGGAAAAGACATAGGCTGCTTTTTTTTTAAATCAACCCCCAAAAGGTTGCGCGAGGGGTTGAAACATTTTATATAATTTTACGCTTTCACGGCCAAACCGCTGAACAGATTGTAATAAAATTTGGTACACAGATGGTCTAGAGCCTGAGATAAAACATAGGCTACTTTTGACAGGGAAAAAGGGTTATAAGGGGTAAGGGTGAAGTACAGTATAATATCATAACCAACGTAAACTGATTGTTAAAAAAAATGCTTTAATATATATTTTTTGAATTTTTGATTATTAATGTTGTTTCAACATTTATGGAAGTTTCTGGAACTACCTATGAGCAAACAATTTTGTTATTTAAACATGAAATTTGTTGTTGAAGACTACTTTTTTTAATGCGTTCATACACACGCATTGCGTGTGTATTTAATGTTCACGTACGTTATAATATGAATTTTTTTCCAGCTACCCGCATTATTCACCCATACTTCAACGATCAGAACAAAGGCGACAACTCCACGTATTTAGACCCCTCACAATGCCACTATTTAATAGACTCTGACCTCGGCGAAGCAACGAAATTACAACCTCATTACCACAAAGACAAAACTTGGGAAGTGATACATTCAGTGCCAATATTAGATGCAGCGAAGTCAAATAGATTATATAGAGCCTTCTATGTACCAGGGTTGTCATATAAACATGTTGTTTATGGAAATTTGTACTTATTAAAGAATGTTGAAATTTAAACGTATAAACCCTAATTAGGTACAATTATTTTTGTGTCTTCATTTACACATAATGGGGTGATAAGAAATTTGTTTTCATTTTATTTGTATTTTGGATCAAACGTCCCGTTTCGTGCTTATATACCTGCTGATTGTTAATAAAAATATGCACTAAAATATTGTATGTCGGTATTTAGACGCTAACCGAAGTTACCCGAAGGTCTCTTCGGGTAACTTCGGTTATATAGAGCGTTATCTCTCTCGCACGTAGCATTTACACTTTAAGCCATAAAACTGTCAATAATGGGGTAAATGTATGCATATTTTTTATTACATTACCAATAAAAATATTTTAAAATTACTTCTGTTTTTGAGCGCCTTAAACGGAAGTGACGTAAAAATGATTAAGAAACCGCGAAACGGCGACGCAAACAATGGTTTGATTCGAAATCGTTTCCTGTCTCGTCCATGTGGGAACGAGACAGAAAAATAATGATGACGTAATTTGTGTTTTGAAAATTTGCGAGGGTATTTAATAATATTTAAGCATTCACGTTTCACATACAAGGTTAAATCATTCAATCTATTTATAATATATTAATATGTTCTACTTTAATTAAATATTATGTTACCTTATAATAATAATAAGTTAAGTAAATAATTAAGTATAAGTTATGTATACAGACTGCAATAATATAATTCTAGTCAGTAATAAGTCTAGAAATAAATTCATTATATAATTGTTGGTTGTGTTTAAATTTTAATTTTATAAAAAAACAAGTGTTTTTTTGCTTTTTATATAACAAAGAATTAGGCCTATATTCTACGGAAGTAAGATTTTTTTAGATTTTAAAGTTTTGGGAGTAATTTTAGTTTTTTGTTGTTTTTTTAAATAATTTATTATTTAAAATCTTCGCGTATATTACATATGTATTGTCCATATAAATCTTCCTTTTGAATCACTCTATCTATTAACAAAACCGCATGAGAATCGGTTGCGTGCTTAAAAGTTTATGCAAACAGGGATAAAGGGATAGAGAAAGCGACTTTATTATTATTTTTGTTTTATACTATATAGTAATAGCTGCGTTCCAAATTTTTAAGAATAGTTCTTAAATATAAAAATAAATCAGTCATTGCTAAAGATGTTTAAAAAGTGTAGTTTCTTAAGCCCGATTTAAGAAATTATTAAAAAATAATATATAATAATATTTAGATATAAGGAAAATAAATTAAGATAGTACAGTGGACTACAAAAGTAAATTAACACATTTAAAATAACAATATATTTTAACAACAATAAATAAGATCCTTCGTAATGTAAAATACACGGTAAACCAATTCCACCAATAAAATTTTTTAATGTTAAATATTGAATGTGTTAATCTATTTTTTTAGTCGATTGTACTTTTTTGTACTATTAGTACTTTAATAGTTGTAATTTAATTGTACATTTTTATTAAACTTATTATAATATGGGTTTGTTTTATTGAGTTTGAAAGTTTGTTACGACATGACTCACGAAACGGCTCGTTTATTTCTACTTCCCTTTCCTCATTTAGCTTCCCTTTTTATATCCTTTATTTTTACTTCGCCATACATACCTTTCATTTTGTTTTAACAAAAGGATTTACTGACCCAAAAGTTTCTACATTAGTCGTGTCAATGGATTAGCCCAAAAATATTGGTGTCTGATACGGACTAGGGTATAATATGATTTAAGCTCTTTGAGGATGAAAAAGGCGGGATACAGCCAGTTACTTATATTTTCGATAATAGAATGTCATGGCCTACTGGATTTAAAGAAGTTGGTCATGAAATTAAGACAGATATGTTATTCACAGCTTAGGTTAGCTTAGAGATAGTTTAATGTAAGGACTTTTAATTTTGCAATTTATTTTTGTAATTGATTTTGGGTTTGATTTTTTTTTCGTAACCAAAATTCTTGTCTAACGATAGAATGAGGGAAATAGTACATATACAGGTTGGGAGATGTGGAAATCAGATTGGTGCAAAGGTTTGTACAAAGCAAGCATTGTTAAAACTGATAGGTCATTAAAGTAACTTGATGGTTATAATTTAGCATAGATTTTAATCTACGTAAATTAATTTGAGCAATCAGCTATTTAAACGTCACATTGATTCTGATTATAAAACTCAAATTATTTTTTTAAATCTTCCATTAAAATTTCACGTATTGCTTAAAAAATCGTAATTAATTTTTCAGTTCTGGGAGGTGATATCAGATGAGCACGGCATAGATCCCAACGGCTGTTACTTCGGGGATTCAGACTTGCAACTCGAACGTATAAATGTTTACTACAACGAAGGAACCTCTTGCAAATACGTACCAAGAGCGGTTTTAGTTGACCTAGAACCTGGAACTATGGATTCGTTGCGAGCAGGCCCGTATGGGCAAATCTTCCGCCCTGATAATATAGTCTTTGGTATGACAGGCGCAGGCAATAATTGGGCTAAAGGGCACTTTACAGAAGGTGCAGATTTGCTTGATTCTATCCTTGACGTAGTCAGAAAGGAAGCTGAAGGCTGCGACTGCTTACAAGGCTTTCAAGTCGTACATTCTATTGGAGGTGGTACTGGATCGGGTTTAGGCACTCTATTGCTATCGAATTTGCGAGAAGAGTATCCAGATAGAATTATCTTAACATTCTCAGTCGTTCCAAGTCCTAAAGTCTCGGATACAGTTGTAGAACCATATAATGCAACTCTTTCATTAAACCAACTGATAGAAAATTCCGATATGTCTTTCTGTATTGACAATGAAGCTCTTTACGATATTTGCTTTAGAACTCTTAGATTGCACACACCTACATACGGGGATTTGAATCATTTAGTATCAGCTACGATGTCTGGGGTTACCACTTGTTTAAGATTTCCTGGGCAGTTGAACGCAGATCTGCGCAAGCTGGCAGTGAATATGGTCCCGTTTCCGAGACTACACTTCTTTATGCCTGGTTTCGCGCCGCTGACATCGCGAGGAATACAAAAGTACAGAGCTTTGACAGTCCCCGAACTAACCCAACAAATGTTTGACGCCAAGAACATGATGGCTGCGTGTGATCCACGACGCGGACGGTACCTCACTGTCGCTGCGGTGTTTAGGGGGAGAATGTCCATGAAAGAAGTTGACGAACAAATGCTGAATATACAGAATAAGAATAAGGACTACTTCGTAGAATGGATACCGAATAACGTGAAGACCGCTGTTTGTGATATTCCTCCTCGAGGTCTAAAAATGTCAGCTACTTTTATAGGCAACACGACAGCGATCCAAGAACTGTTTAAAAGAATTTCTGAACAATTTTCGTCTATGTTCAGACGTAAAGCATTTATTCATTGGTATACGGGAGAGGGTATGGATGAAAACGATTTTACCGAGGCGGACAACAACCTCAGTGACTTGATATCGGAGTATCAGCAGTATCAGGACGCAACGCTGGAGGATCAGGAATTTGAAGAGGAAGAAACTACACCGACGGATGATTCTCACTAGATTCTGGATGATTTATAATTTATTTAAAGATATAATTTAATTATTTTTCTTGTTATTTGTGTTTAAAATATTAAATGAGGTGTGCCTATATATTTGTTTATTTTTTGCCTAAGATTAAAAAGTTATTAATCCTTTTCGTATAATTCTACTATCAATAAAAAATAACAGTACTAAAAAGCATATTAGAATTATATAATTGGAGTTAAAAAAATAAGTACTAATAAGTATTCTTCAAAAATGACAAATAAGAACGAACCTCTTTTCCTTATTTTTAAAAGCTATTTATTTATTTAAAAAAAAAAGATAAATTCAAAAGTCGAATCCAACTTAGAACATCTTTGACAATTTCGGCAAAATTTCATTCTCATAACAAATTCTGTGTGCGATGCACGTTTAGTTTCTTATTATTTTTTTACTGATTTTTTATATGATCCTATTGTAAGGTTAAAATTTTAACTGTCTAGATTTTAGGTCCTAAATTTTTCGTGAATCAAAATGAGGGAAATCGTCCACATCCAAGCCGGGCAATGTGGAAACCAGATTGGAGCTAAGGTTACTTTTAATTCATTATGGCCATAATATATTTTTTTGCAGCGTCTCTCATGCCGCGTACACAAAACTCTTACCTCATTCAGAAGTAAATTGAAAAATGTTTTTTTATTTGCAGTTCTGGGAGGTAATTTCCGATGAGCACGGAATCGATCCTACAGGAGCTTACCAGGGCGACTCCGATCTGCAGCTAGAACGTATCAATGTCTACTACAACGAGGCGTCTGGTGGCAAGTATGTGCCGCGTGCCGTTCTCGTCGACCTTGAGCCCGGCACCATGGACTCCGTTCGCTCCGGGCCATTCGGGCAAATATTTCGACCCGATAACTTCGTCTTTGGGCAGTCTGGCGCCGGCAACAATTGGGCAAAGGGGCATTACACGGAAGGAGCGGAGTTAGTCGACTCTGTCCTCGATGTGGTCCGGAAAGAAGCGGAAGGCTGCGACTGCCTGCAAGGGTTTCAATTAACACATTCGCTGGGAGGTGGAACTGGGTCAGGAATGGGAACGCTATTGATCTCAAAGATCAGAGAGGAGTACCCAGATAGAATTATGAATACGTTCTCTGTTGTACCCAGCCCCAAAGTGTCTGATACAGTAGTAGAGCCATATAACGCGACGCTGTCCGTGCATCAATTGGTAGAGAACACTGATGAAACGTATTGTATAGATAATGAGGCCTTGTACGACATATGCTTCCGTACTTTGAAGCTGACGACGCCAACGTACGGAGATTTAAACCATTTAGTTTCAGCTACTATGTCCGGGGTAACGACGTGCTTAAGATTCCCTGGCCAATTAAACGCAGATTTGCGTAAGCTAGCAGTGAATATGGTGCCGTTCCCGAGGCTTCATTTCTTCATGCCAGGTTTTGCACCGCTAACGTCGCGTGGGAGCCAACAGTACAGAGCACTCACGGTGCCTGAACTGACTCAGCAAATGTTTGATGCCAAAAATATGATGGCAGCGTGCGACCCACGGCACGGCCGCTACCTTACCGTGGCTGCTGTCTTCCGCGGACGAATGTCCATGAAGGAGGTGGACGAACAGATGCTTAATATTCAAAATAAAAACAGCAGCTACTTCGTCGAATGGATACCGAATAACGTTAAAACTGCCGTATGCGATATTCCGCCTCGAGGGCTCAAAATGTCAGCTACGTTTATAGGAAACACGACAGCTATTCAGGAGCTGTTCAAGAGAATCTCTGAGCAATTTACAGCTATGTTTAGGCGCAAAGCTTTCTTACATTGGTATACAGGTGAAGGAATGGACGAAATGGAATTTACTGAGGCGGAGAGTAACATGAATGATTTGGTGTCTGAATATCAACAGTACCAAGACGCAACGGCAGATGACGAAGGAGAATTTGACGAAGAAGTTGAGGAATAAAGAGTCCTGTCCAGTGTTGTAAATGTATTTTGGTGTAACGTCTTAAGTGTAACATTTAATAAAAATAACTTAAAAATATTTTGAATAAACGTATTATCTGTATTTTTTGTTTCTTAACTTTTTTGGGTTTACAAAAACTATTTTTTTTTTACAAGTCTCATCGAAATAAATTACCTAACATACATGCAAATGGGAGTACGTGGGGTCACTCATGGACAAGCGTATTCTACAAAATACGTAAACCCCCGAACAAAAAAGCAAACTGCGTGTAATATTCCTATCACACCTAACAAACGATCTGATGACCTTGAAGACTTGAAACGATTTCCACCAAACATAGCTAAGAACACTAAGGAGGGAATTTTTGACAACGAAGGGTATGCATGACCCCAAAAAGTAGGTATATTAACCCTTGGTGCCAATACTAAACGGGACTTTTACATTCTAGATCTAACCCTCAAATTAGCTTTATCTACTAGCTTTTATCCGCGGCTTCGCTTGCGTGGAATGATAATTAATAGAATATTTTGAACTTGATGTTTTTTTGGGACCAAAAGAAGCCTATGTTATTCTCCATCTTTTCAACTAACTGTATGCCAAAAATCAGGTCTATTGATTGCTTAGCTACGGCGTGCAGGAAGTACAAACAAACACTTTTATAGTATTACTAGTATGGAGAAAGACAAATATCTATCAACCACCTCTCATGTCACATAACTACATGATATAAACTAATATAATATTATGTATCTTCTGTATATGCGAATATGATGATGGTCCTCTTATTCCCCCACCGCTCTCGGTTTAGTTAATTAAGTTGATATGTACACTATTTTGGGATACGACAGTATCCAGTCGTGCATTTATCAATGCTATGTTTATATTATGTATCATCATGCAATGACAATAACCTGTTTGCGTAATAAATAGATAAATAAACTTGACGGATAAACCTTTAAAACAAAATAAAACGCATTAAAATCGGATCAACTGTTTGGAATCTACGTTGCCACATACAGACACATACACAGATACGTAAAATTTTCTAATGCTCCGTCGTTTTGCGTCGTGGGTTAAAGATAGTTCCGAAGACTCAAAAAACCTTAACAAAAATTGCATAGCCTTGCTATTCTATTAATTTGATATTACCTTTTTATGATCAATATATATTGCCTGGCTCGATACTTACAATTTTTCTTTATACATTAGTTTTTAATACATAACCTTCCTCTAGAATCGCTCTATCTGATAAAAAGAAACATGAGAATCGGTTGCATTGTTTTATAGGGACAGACAAAAGCGACTGTTAGTAACCTAAAAATCTGTTGAAATGATAAATGTATGATAGGCCTCCGATTTCTAAACTGAGTAATCCAATCATTTGAAATTAAACATTATTACTAGAATCTCTAGGTTCTTATTTTTACCATTGATACTCTATTCTAAATAAATTGAAACGACAATGTTATAATGTTTGTTTATTTTTAACATAGGGACATACACAAAACACCAAAAAAGTCATTCCAAGCCCTCGCCCTCCGCTTCTTCATCAAACTCCCCTTCGTCGTCCGCCGTCGCGTCCTGGTATTGCTGGTACTCTGAAATAAGATCGTTCATGTTGCTCTCGGCCTCCGTGAACTCCATTTCATCCATTCCCTCACCCGTGTACCAGTGCAAGAAAGCTTTCCGCCTGAACATCGCGACGAACTGCTCACCCACCCTCTTAAATATACTCTGGATAGCTGTCGTATTCCCGATAAACGTTGACGACATTTTCAAACCTCTGGGCGGAATATCGCACACTGCAATCTTGCAATTGTTCGGTATCCACTCTACGAAATACGTGCTATTTTTGTTCTGGATATTCAATAGCTGTTCGTCAACCTCCTTCATAGACATTCTACCTCTGAATATTGTGGCTACAGTCAAATATCTCCCGTGGCGAGGGTCGCAAGCCACCATCATGTTCTTTGCGTCAAACATTTGCAGCGTCAGTTCGGGAACCGTAAGAGCTCTGTACTGTTGTCCGCCTCTGGACGTCAACGGAGCGAAACCAGGTGAATAGAAGTGAAGGCGAGGGAACGGCACCATGTTGACGGCCAACTTCCTCAAGTCCGCATTCAGCTGTCCTGGGAACCTAAGGCACGTAGTGATGCCAGACATTGTAGCGCATATTAAATGATTTAGGTCACCATACGTAGGCGTGGTGAGTTTCAAGGTTCTAAAGCAAATATCGTATAGCGCTTCGTTATCCAAGCTAAACGTGTGGTCGGTATTCTCCACGAGCTGGTTCACAGCAAGCGTAGTGTTGTATGGCTCAACGACGCAGTCTGATACTCGCGCACTTGGGAACACGGAGAAAGACAGGATGATTCTGTCCGGATACTCTTCCCTTATCCTATTGATTAATAGCGTACCCATGCCTGCGCCAGTACCGCCTCCAAGAGAATGAGCTAATTGGAAGCCTTGCAGGCAATCGCAACCTTCGGCTTCTCGTCTGACTACATCTAATGCAGATTCTAAGATCTCAACGCCCTCAGTGTAGTGTCCTCTCGCCCAGTTGTTAGCGCCTCCTCCCTGGCCGTAGACGAAGTTGTCTGGCCTGTAGAGGCATCCAAATGGACCAGACCGCACGGCGTCCATCGTGGCTGGCTTGAGATCGACAAGTACGGTTCTCGGTACATATTTGCCGCCTGAAGCTTCATTATAGTAGACGTTAATGCGCTCTAGCTGTAGGTCGGAGTCGCCGTGGTAGACGCCACTTGGGTCGATGCCGTGCTCGTCAGATATCACCTCCCAGAACTGAAAATAACAAAAAAGTTAACGAAATCGAACGGATGGGTGCATCGTGGTCGGACGATAGACCACAGTCGTTGGTAGAGCTTTCAAGAACGGAGAACTCAAAACATACCTTTCCCCCAATCTGATTCCCGCACGAACCGACTTGAAGATTAATGATCTCCCTCATCTTGATAATTTATCCAATATTTAGTTCCAGCTACTTGTAAATTTCTCCAAAAATCCACTCAAAATGCTCTCATAAAGTTGAAACTTAACATTAGCTTAAAACTAATAAAAAAAATCTAAAAAAATATTTATAGACAATTCACACTGTGCGCATCTTATGTTGGATTTCAGATAAATGATTGAAAAGCTGCATTTTGTTATTTCATTGATTATTCAAACGGAATTCTAGAACGAAAATTTAATTTATTTTATTCTTCTTTTTAGCTTCAAGAATGAAAAAATAACCGCTAAGAAGTTTATATATGATTGAGTTCTTACTCTAGCACATAAAATACATTAAATCTGAAATATTTTTCTGAAGCAGTATTATTATTGTTGTTGACAATTATACACGGTCCAATAAGTTAACCATTTCGATTTGCTCTTTTTCGTTCTTTTCATTAATTTAAATATACCTAGAAATATTAGTAATAGCGCATTCTTTAATATATTAAATTATAAACTGTGATTAGAATAAAAATAGAATGTAGGTATTAAGTTGACATTTTATAGCTATACCATTATAACGTTTCTTTAATAATAATTATCTATTTATTTCTTTAATTGGAGAAAAAACTATGTAGACATAATTTTCTGATGTAGAGCCATCTTTAGTACATAGAATAAACAAAGTCTCTGCTTGCCACTGAAAGATTTGAAGCCGACTTGAAACTCGTAAAAGTGCTTCTGAAAACGACCAGATGGAAGCACTGCGGCATCAGTTGTTTTGTTTTCAGCGACGCTTGTCACAATAGTCATGGCGCTCGCTCGAAATGTCAGCGAGGTAGCGTATTATAAGTGAAATGTAAAATTATAATTTATCCTGTATGATGTAGCTGTGTTTGATGTGTTCCGTGAGTGTGGTGTATACGCGCTTTAAGCGCGATGTCAGTGGCCGAATGCGACGCGAGCGTTGGAGTTAAGAAATCTTCGATTTGCGAAGATAGCACGGACAGTGAAAATGAAACGGAGAAAAAGCCGTTGCTTAGGAGGATATCAACCAGCAAATGTGTCGGGAGGCTGGTGAGTGGATGTTGTTCTGTTTGGGAGGTCAATGTTTTGGTTTGGAGCTCGAAAGTATGGGCGTGCCATCTGACAGGTAGCGGGGCGCGGGGGGCACCCATGTGCCCGGGACGCAGCCACTAGCTACTATAGCTACGTACCGTTTGTTTTGTTACTGAAATTTTAGTTTCATAACAATAGATAGATAAGCATTGTTCGTACTGCCTATTATTTTCCTTAACACGGGCCGTTTCTTATATCTTTATTGTTGTGGCTTATTTTAACCTTAAGATAAAACGTATAAAGGGTAGAGCAAGGTTAACGAACTTGAAAGCGAGATGGAGTTTAATACATTTAGCGTTTATTTAGATCTGAGATCTGAGCTTACACAGCAAAAATCGTACCGCCTGTAAATTTGAATAAAAATAAATAAATGACAGGTTATTGATAGAAAATAATAACACAGATACCATACACAAAATTTCGGCAATTGGCGGCCTTTTCGCCAGGAATAGGTATCTACCAGGCAACCGTAACTATACATTTTTTCAGAAAGTAAAATTTTAAATGTATTACAGGATGAATAAATAAATCAATTATAAAAGATCATCAATTATAAAATATAATAAGAAGACCGTTTAAAAATAGACATTTTGCATGCGAAGTGACCATAATTCATTAGTAGGTACGTGAAATAAATTTATTTTAAAGTACACTAAAGGCACATTTATGACTGAGTGCTATTAAGTTAACGGCGCGCGTTTTAAGCGGATTTAATAAATAAAAGCATTATCGCGTAATTGCTCTGACCTGTATAAATAAACATGGTGCCTTGTTTGCCATTATGTGTTTAAAAACTATTTATGTCATACGGTTGCTGCCGCCAAATGCAAAAACTGTTTTTTTTAATTAAAAAAAAAACATAATTTTTCTTTTTTTGAATTTTTGACAAAATTAAAAAAATAATCCCGCCTTATAAAAGATGTTTACTTTTTCTTTTAGAATAGGTACGTAGCAGAGTACGTAGTAAGAAGAGCTAAGCTAAGAAGACGCTTATTTATTTTTAAGAAAGAAAAATTAGTTTAGTTCGCACTTTTTCTACAGCATGTTTTTAAATGGTACAAAATGCTTGATGAAAAATTGCCGCCGCGAAGTCAATCTGTTTAATTGGCACCTGTAGACGTGGCGCCAGCCAATTAGATTAATTAATTTGGCCTATCGTTTCATGGTTGCTTTCAGAATTCGATCACGTTATGGGAATTTCATTTATTGCTTTTAATATGATTACAATCAGTTTCGACATGCGACGTAGCTCGAAGATTACTTAGGTAGGTATTATTAGTTGAAAGAGTTAGGTAAGATCATTATTACATAATATAAAACAAAGCCGTTAAACATTATTATGTCTGTCCCTATTAGCTTAAATATTTAAAAATATGAAATCCATTTTATGCGGTTTTTTATCAAAAAGTGTATGATTAAAGGTGGCTTCACTTTGCATGCTCATATGGCGGTCTGGGTGTAATTATTCTATGTTTTCATCTTTATTCATTATGTTCTTAAACTAAAATTTCCATGTATACGAGTACGTATATAATGTTTCATTATTTAAAACAAAATCATGCTCGTCATATCTCTTATAACTCGAATGGGCTTAACTGATTTTAAAAATGTTTTGTATTGTTAACTTCTTTTTACTTATAAAATAGTATTTGTCAAATAACTATGATAATACTGAATGCAACAGGATGACATTAAATCAAATGAATTTAAAGAAAATAATTTAATTTTAATAAAAGCAATAGTAATGTATATGCATCGTTGTTAAATAAATAAAAAGAAACGATTTTGTTCATATTATATTTTTCTAGAAATCGTAAGCTGAAGATTAATAGCTCCGATAAGTCGTTACATTATTAGACTTTGTGCCATAAACGAGATCTCAAAAGTTTATATAATGTTAGTTTTGTTTTAAAAAACACATTTGTTTCGGAGTTATCGTGTAGTTATTACGAATATTTAAATAAATAAATGATTTATATTAAAAAAGCAGTGTAGTGTATTGTCGTGCTATGTCTGTGTCGTGAAAAAATACAGTACTGATACACCACATTGTTAAAATATTTATTATTTGTATTTCTTTGATTCGTTCGTTTATTATATATTTTTGACAATGATAGAGCCAATTCTATGGGAGGGTTTCGAGTTTCGACCGGTTTAATCCGGGGTGGTACCAAAGACAAACTTATAATGTCAAATAAAGGATTGATTCTCACCATAATGTATTTAAATACATCTATGTGGTTTCTTGTCAGCCCTTTTTTACTAGACACGTTAAGTATTTCTTCTTATATGAGGTGGTGAACTCATAGTCTTTTTTATTTTTTTTTTATTACAAGTTCTCGTGGATGAATATTAAAAAGGCTTTCATTATTCTTTTATGAATCTTTCAAAGTACATTATATTAGGAATTCAAATTTACAGTTCGTATTTAAAGCTCTATTTTCTTGGTCTATTAAGTCTTTTAAAGTGTAGATCTAAGAATTCTCTAATTTAAGTGTTATCTTATTAACACTGTTCTAAAAGACTACTTATATAACACAAAGAAGTGTGTATAAATCCTTCAAAATGTTTGTAAACTTAGCTTGTATGTTTGTATAATTTGTACCTATAGAACAATAACTTTTCTTTTGTGCATATACCATAATATACAAACGTAGTATAATACAAGATCCAGTATAAAGTAGTATAAATTATAAAATATTCAATTGTGAGAATTGAACCCACAATCTTTGATGCGAGATTTTAATAAAAAAAATAGAAATAAGTCCTAGTTAGACCAATGACAATGCAATAAAGGAATCGATTCTTTCAAAGCGTACACTGAAATGGCTGTGAAGTGTCAGTGTGTTTATTAGAAGCCTTTGTTCCGGCACCCGCGTCATGTGGCCGACGCGGACGTTTGAGCCGGGTTCCGTATGTATACAATGATGGAAGGGTTCTTTGCGGACCCACTACATTATTCATCAGTTTTATGGTTATAGAGAGCGCGATAAAAAGACCGCTGTCAGAAGTATACCTATAGATGAGTTTGAGATATAACGATTTTGGACGTGGAAAGAAATTGGAGCTTTGGTTTTTAAAAGTTTTGGTTCCTAAGGTGATGACGGTTTTGGACGTAGGGAGAAATTTGAGCTCCAAATTATTAATGAAATATGCAACAATATTAGTTGTGATATATATCAATGATTAAGGTTCTAATAGCAAAACCGCAAAATAAAAAGCAACTAGCCGTGAGATTACACTCGGGATCTACTGAACCGATTTCAAAAATTCTTTCACCAATAGAAATCCACATTATTGCTGTGTGACATAGGCTATATAAAAAATGGATTATTAATATTATGCCCAACAAAGTGGGTATGGCTCAGCTAGTATATAGTAAACATACAATTATTTATATTATAAGTATAGTTTTATAAATATTAAGTTAGATACAAAACCGTGTTTGTTACTATTGTATTGTGAGTGTTACTCAAATATCGGCTACGCGATGTGGTTGCAGACTGATTGCACTTTATAGGGATATCCATTTCGTTCTGTTGTGAATCCTGTGTCTGCGTTATTGTTGAAACTATTTATTATTTTCTTTCCCTTTTTCATATTTTATATAATAGTAAAACGTTTTTATTAATACTCATATTGTTTACCGTTTTTTTAGTTAAGTACTTGTTATGTTTTATGTGATTTCAAGCAACTTAGTAGGAACCTCTTCCAATGGTGTCGCAAAGCTGTGTTCCTCGCAAAAGCGTTGCCGACCTTTAAAAGGGGTGGAAAGGAAAATGGCCACCAAAGGCTAATATATAGGTAGATAGGGTAATCCTATCCTATCCTACATATATTATAAATGTAAAAGGTTGTGAGAATATATGTATAGATGTATGTTTGTTATTCTTTCACGCAAAATCGGCTGGACCGATTCAGTTGAAATTTGGCATGTAGATAGGTGATACACTGGATTAACACATATGATACTTTATACTTCGGTATTGCCCTGAAAACGGGAACTACGCGTGTAAAACCGCGGGGAACAGTCTCATATATACAAACACGACCAATCTGAACCATTCTTCTATAGAATAATATGTAATAAGTGGCAAAGGCTGTATAAACCCCAATTAATATAAACGTAATAGTATAGTAAAATCGTGGAATACGTTATATGCCAAACTAAAATACATTAAAAAGTTATTTCAAACTAAAGTATATGAGCAATTTAAATCTCAAAATAAACCATGTAGCTGCGTCTATATGGGACTGGTATTTCATTAATTAAACAAACTAAAGATGTTCGCTGGTAGTTGGGAAGTGGGGCAATTAGTTTAAACGACGTTTGGAATCGGCTGTTTATAAGTTGGTATCAAATATTTCAATACGCTGGGGAATAAAGTGTCCTATCAAATTCCTCTTCTAGACCAATCTTAATATATATAATAAATGTCGTGTCATAATGTTTGTCCTCAATGGATTCCCAAACTTAAACCTTTTTTGCAGTGCATTGGTTATGGGCTGGCGTTTCTCTTACCATCAGGAGGGCGTCCAGCTCGTCTCACCACTTGATGGAATTAAAAAAAAAAAACACTTAACCGATTATAATAATATTTGCACACCATGTGCAGTTTTATCCAACTTAAAAGATAGGATAGCTTACATCCCGGTATTGCCCCGGGAAGTGAATAACGCGGGTAAAACCGCGGGACACAGACAGCTAGTATTATATAATACAAACAGTTGTATAATAGTTGGATGTTAAGTTTAAATTGAGTCTATTTTTGAGCTGAGATTTGGAGTGTTACGTAATTTGGTTATAGTCTTGAATAAGGGGAGATTTGCTAAGACTAGAGATAAATGGTGATTTCTGATAGCTAGGTTATAAATGTACCTAAATCTTATTAGATAGATGTTTTGCAAGGAAATAGTTATTAAGTAAACTAGCATCAAATTTTATTTTACTCATATAATATTTAATACTCTAATATATGAATATTATTTCTAAAAATTAGTTTGATACAAGTACCAAGTAAGGGTAGGTACTTAGGGCATAATACCTATCGTTATGAATGCGATTTCAATTGTATGCACGCTCGCGAAAGATGGTCAAGGTCATTTTAATATATTTTTGTTAGAAAACTTTTTCTTGAATCACTCTGTCTGATAAAAACCGCTTAAAACCGGTTGCGTAGTCTTAAAGATTTAAGCATACGTGAGGACAGACACAAACGAGTATGATGATGTAAAACATCTCCTTATGCTATAAATTTGAAGTTTCTGAGGATGTATGTTTATTCTTCTTTCATCAAAAACGGCTTGACCTATTTAATTGAAATTTGGCATGTGGATAGGTGATATCCTTGATTAGCACATAGAATACTTTATACTTCGGTATTGCCCCGGGAAAGGGAACTACGCGGCTAAAACCGCGGGGTACAGCTAGTGTCATATTTACAAACACGACCAATATCAATAATTCTTCTATAGAATAATATGTAGAGTAATATTGACGGTCATCGTTGGAGCATCGACCGCGCGCCGTATCACCGCTGGCGGCGGGCCAGTTTGTGTGATGTGTAGTGTAGACTGTAGTACAGCACGCGTTTTGATTTGCCGCTCGTGATAGCCGTGATAGATGACACTCTATGGGATATTTACGTAGCCCTGTAGCCTGGTTTTGTTGGATTTATCTGTAATTTTTACACGCACACATACACAGGAGAGACATACAACACATGCAAGCACATATCGATTCCTATATATGTGTGTGTATACCTATTGCGTGGGGTTTTTTTTAGCTGAGGACAATTCTGCTGAGGGCTGTAGGTATGTAGTAGGATAGCTCAAACATGTGATGTGAAATGGCTATACTTTTAAGAACTATACAATACTTTCTTATATACTCAGTAATAGTCTGATTTAGTCGCCCTAGAGATAGAATAGAATACCCTACAATGTATTATCTCTAGGGCGAATGTATAATCTTTGCCTCTATATAATTTTATAATGTATAAATGAATCGCAAAATGTCTTGGTAAGCCTATAACTCGAGAACAGCTGAAACGATTTACTTCATTATTTTTTAGAATATTAATTATGTATAGGGATGGTTTTTAAGAAAAAAAAGTATCTTTTCGGGTAGGATAGGTACAGCCTTAATTTGCATCTAGATAGTAACATTTGTATGCACAACATAAAAATAATGTTGGTAATAAGAATAGCGAACAAAGTTGTTTAATATACTTTCGCTTTCAACGGAACGATCGGAATTAAACTAGATTATGAATGATTGCTGATGAAAAATATATTTGCAGCTATTTTCAATATAAATATTTGCTTTTCATTAACGCTCTGTTAGTAGTGGGTACAGTGAACTCGTGTGTCGGTAGGTTTATTAATAATCGTATTCATGTAGGTACATAGGTCTGAAGCTCTACTCTGAATGCAGTCTTCAATATCAAAATATTGATACGAGTTATCGAACTTAAGCTACTCTAATAAAGAAACGATTCGAACATCACTTCAAATTCAAAGTTAAACATATCTGTATTCAACTTACATTAGTAACACTTTGGAATCACATAAAAAAATAATATTTTATACATATACTAGCTGTTGCTCGCGACTTCGTCCCCGTCGGATCTATTTCTATTATTATGTTATAGTGAGTCAATCTTAGAAGATAGACATATACTGTCGCGGACTTTTTTTTAGATCATTTAAAGAGGAATAATTCTTTCATACATATATTTGTATTTTTGTATCTTGAACCGTTTTCGCAGCGCACGCAAAGGAAGCCCTCAAAGATGAATAATTCTCCCCGTTTTTTCACATTTTCCATTATATCTTCACTCCTATTAGTCGCAGAGTGATGTTATGTAGCCTAAAGCCTTCCTCGATAAATGGTCAATTAAATGAAAAAAGAATTTTTCAATTCGAACCAGTAGATCCTGAGATTAGCGCGTTCAAACAAACAAAGAAACTCTTCAGCTTTATATATTGTTATAGATATAGATTAATTACTTCTTTATAATTAATATGAATTCTAATTTAAAAATGAATCGCAATATCTGTCGGCATAACTTGATAACAGCTGAACCGATTTAGATAATTCTTTTTTTAGAATATTCCTGGATATATGAGAAGGGGTATAAAGTTTCGGGTAGGATTATTACAGCGTGAACGAAGTCGCAAGCAACAGCTAGTTGACTTAGTAGCGCTTTGCGGTGACCCGGTTACTTCTGAATAATCTTTTACTCTCTGAATACCAGTTCTTTTGGCTTCGTAATAAGCTAAAAAATAAAGCTAAAAAGTAAACAGCAGGTAATTGTAATTCGTTTCAAGTTCACCTCTAACGGAGCGTATGACTCGCTCGAGCCGTGAGCTGTATTCTGATTTCTGATTTAGCTGACAGTTTAAAGATACCTACGATCAATTTTATACTATTTTCAAGTCATTATACTTTATATTTATTTAAGTCAATAGTTTTAAAGCGTTCATTTGAATTATATGGGCTTATTTGTTAACGGCGGTTCCCAATATGCAATCTCAATCCGTTTTCAGCTATCTACGGTTGAGTTTTCGATCTAAATATGAGAAAAAGCGTTTCAATATACAAACCATAGATGGGATAAGCAATCCGAAAACGCAAACTATCCGTCAGAGGGCACCGATCTAACGCTTTTTCTCATATTTAGATCGAAAACTCAACCGTAGATAGCTGAAAACGGATTGAGATTGCATATTGGGAACCGCCGTAAGTGGGATACTACTTTATAAAATGTTTATTGCTTTTTCACGCAAAAATTACTGAATGGATTGGCTGAATTTTGGCATATCTTCTTTATAGCATAAAGGGCAAACGGGCAGGTGAGCCACCTGATGGAGAGTGGTCATCACCGTTCATCATGGCTTGCAGAGCTTGATAGCTCTAGAGTGGAATGCCGGTCTTCTAGAAAGATGTATACTCTCTTCTTGAAGCACCCCGAGACGTATCGAAGATTAGCCCCTTTTTTCCACAGTGGGAAATCTTGTTACAGATACCGTCTACCCCTCGGAGAGGGGACGGGCGGTTAGGTCGAACATGTACAAAATATCGACAAAAAACCACCGATTTTACTCCACGCGCGCAGATTAGATTGGATATTTTATTATCCCCGTATTATTATTAATACGAAAATTACGCGAAAAAATCACGGATACTTTTCTTTTTTTTATATAAATTTATTTATTATATATTTATCTAAATGTGTTGTATTGTTACAGCCGGTAGTGAAGGAGGGTTACCTTTTGAAGCAAACGCGCAGTTTCCAGCGATGGCAGCGGCGCTACTTCAAGCTGCGCGGGCGCACGCTCTACTACGCAAAGGAGAAGGATGTGAGTCTAGAGTCTATTTAAAGTTTTTAGTATTGATCTCGTATGAGTGAGTTCTGTTGTTGTCTGAAGTGTTATAAGCGGATTATTTCGCATATTGTTATTGTACGTCGAACAAAAAGTATTTTTTAAGACTATTTTATTCAAAGTAAGTAAATATATAACTGAAAGAAAGAATTTGTTGCAGTGAACATACATTGAATAAATTCACAAAGAAACAATTGAACAAGAAATAAATACATAAATACTCTCTTAAAAGAGAAAACACAATGTTTTTTTCTGAAATAGGGCTCAGCTTATATATACTAGAGCTAAGAAATAGAGATAAAACAGCGTGAAAGCTGTTCTTCAGTGAATACTAAAAGGCTTTATATTTAAATTTTTTAATATTACAATTTAAAACAAAATGTTTACGACTGTAAGTACCTTGTTAAAGAAAATGCCAACTTTATTAATCATTGTATAGTATACTAGCCGTTCCCCGCGGTTTTACCCGCGTAGTTCCCGTTCCCGGGGCAATACCGGGATGTAAGCTATACTATCTCTCAAGTTGTATTGAACTGCACACGATGTGCGAATTTTATTATAATCGGTTTAGTGGTTTAGGAGTCCATTAAAGACAAACATTGTGACACGAGATTTATATATCGATGGGTCCTAAGTATATGGGCCAAACTAACAATTTGTTAATTTTGACTTTTTTATGACAAACGCATCCTATTGATATGAATAATCATGTGAGCTATAAAAAAAAAAAGGAATTTGCATGGAAACACAAATTCTTATTAAAGTATAACGGCATAATATGTAGCGTGAAATGAAACGTACAAGGTCCAAAGAGTAATTTGAGACTTATACGCGGGGAGTTCCCGCGCGTTTATTTATTGTTCGGTCCAATCGGTTAGTTTGACACTTATACGTCAAACGGAGCAACGGCCGCGCTGTGATCAATACAAAATCTCATTACTGTGTTATAGTGTCACAATTTAGATTAATAACTTAAATATGGTACCTAAGTATCGTGCTAAGTTTAGTAGAAGCCAGAAATTAGTGAAATTTAGATAGATTTTAAAATTAGTAAATGAAAATAGTAGTCCCCAGAGAAATGATTTAGGTTATCAACTGGTTCAGTCATTAATTGATTTTATAAGCAATAATATTTAAAAATATTTATTTTATGCAACTGCACATAATACACGTATATTGGCCAATTTGTCACATTGGCCCTTTTATGGTGTTTTTATATGTATAAAATTATAACAAAAAGTAACCTAAAATGGCCAATATGCAGTAAAAAACAACTTGTTAAATGTATACATTAAACTATGTAGTATATATAAGGAGGACAATTGTCTTAGCAAACAACCAAAGTTTCATAAAATTCGGTTTTATCAATCTTAAGTTATAGCAAGTTTAAACTTTGGGAGCCTCTCCTGTAAAATTATCATTTTGCATTTTGGCCCTTATACGTAGGACCCATCGATATATTAAGATATGTCACTATGCTCGCTGTCACGAGTGGACAGCTTTATTCTGAGGTATCGTGGTCAATCGTATACCGCAAAATTAACTTGTGGATAGATGAAAGCCTATACATATAGGGCTATGGTAAAGGTACCTACTGAAATAGACGCTCAATAATTTCACCAGTTTCAGTTGAATAAAAACTTGTAGGTAAAGTATTTATTTTGAATTGTTTTTTTAATAATATATAAACTGAAAAATTACCAATATAACAATAGTATACATATTTCAATCGATCAAGTATTTGTATGGATTTATGTAATTTAAAATGATATTGGAAATAATGTATTAAGAGAGCGGTCATCGACCTCATCGTATCAAAAATGAGAGTTGGTAATATATTTCAATAAAAAAATAAGATAACAAAGATAGAAAGTATTCAGCATAAAGCCCAGGCATGAATAAGAAATGTAATTTATTGTAGTCAATACAGTACGTAATCTATCGAATTTTACTATTGTAATAAATTCAATTTGCTCAACGAATATCAAAAATCTTGATTTAATATTTTTTTTACTTTATCTTGTCTGTATTCGTATTCGTAATTTAGTCTGACGTACTAATACGAAAAACAACAAAAAAACAGTAAGTCTTATCGTTAAAAGTGATATCTATCCCTAAAGTGATATACAGACAAACTGAGTTTTTCTCAAGCTCACAGGACCTAATCAAAAGAAAATGGTTACAGGCGACTCAGTTAAACGATTTTTAACTTCAACGCGACTTAATTAAACAATAATATTATATTCAGTAACTAAAAGCGGTTGAAGTTTTTGTTAAGAGATTTCCTCAAAAAAAATGCTCTACATTTCTCTTACGCTCTAGAATTAGCATTACAATCTGTACCTTTCGAGACTCTACAATTTATTGACCATAACATTACATTTATAAATAATTCTAACAAGTCAAGTTGTTTACATGATTACCCTACGTCATTGAATAAGTTCATATAATTAAAATGTATATACACTATATACAAGATTTCGTACATAAATGCCGCTTAAAATGCCCCGAAGGAAGCAGAATTGTGTTATCTGTGCCCAGCAAAACCGTAATTGTGTAATAGCATTGTATTATCTGTGCTCGTACCGCGACCACCTGAGCTAGACCGCTGGGCGCCTACCCGGCTACGCTCCCTGAAATTCAGCCTCAGTCGCGCGTCAGGCGCCAAACCCAACGGACGTGTGCCCCACGCCCGATCGCGACACGCTCCAACAAAACCCTCCACCGGGAAAACATAACTAAAAACCCTCTCTTATCTAGCCCTAACGCAATAATATATGCCTTATATCTATCTTCTAGTCTATCTACGTGTGTGTTCTAGTAAGTTGTTGTTCCTAAGGTGGTTTGACCTGGTTTTATTTGGACTCTTGCACAATTCCGCTCCGAACGAATCTTCGATACTGTAAGTATTGTTTATGCCGTGTTTGTTTGCGTTTTAGGATATATTTACGTTTTACTTTAATACGCTGGTTACTCACTTGACTTATGAACGATAAAATAGGTCACCTGGTCGCTGACTTGCACAAGCAACGCACTACACTCTCATATTGGACGTATAATTTTTATTAAAAGCGTATTAAACTTTGGCCTAGTTTTTAAATTAAAGGTGTTTTTAAATATTAAGCAATTAATTTTCATTACAGCTTATCATCAACTTGTTAAAATTGCAATATAACACAACTCTATTAGATGATAGAGTCAACAATATTATTCGTAAATAAAGCTCGGAGTCAGAAGTTATCCATGAAACTTGTGCCAATTTTTTAAACTTGTTTAATATTTTTCGAACAATATAGTAAAGTTAATTCACCTGTACGTAGTTAAATAAACGGTTATAATACAAATGTTAAAAGTTAAACTTTTGAGCTCTATCTTAAGCGAGCTATTCTTATATATAATATAGAGAAAAAACAATATTTAAACCTGTTTTTAGTTTTATGGTATCTTGAAATAGGTGTTTAAAATGTTAATAAATTTGTAAATCCATACAAATATAAGTAACTCTGTCAGTCAGTCTGTGTTACTAAAATTGCTGAACCGATTGTAATGAAATTTG
>JADANM010001663.1:1673178-1696496 GCA_026213755.1 Eurema hecabe | reverse complement strand
CAAATTTCATTACAATCGGTTCAGCAATTTTAGTAACACAGACTGACAGAGTTACTTATATTTGTATGGATTTACAAATTTATTAACATTTTAAACACCTATTTCAAGATACCATAAAACTAAAAACAGGTTTAAATATTGTTTTTTCTCTATATTATATATAAGAATAGCTCGCTTAAGATAGAGCTCAAAAGTTTAACTTTTAACATTTGTATTATAACCGTTTATTTAACTACTTACAGGTGAATTAACTTTACTATATTGTTCGAAAAATATTAAACAAGTTTAAAAAAATGGCACAAGTTTCATGGATAACTTTTGACTCCGAGCTTTATTTACGAATAATATTGTTGACTCTATCATCAAATAGAGTTGTGTTATATTGCAATTTTAACAAGTTGATGATAAGCTGTAATGAAAATTAATTGCTTAATATTTAAAAATGCCTATACTTTAAAAACTGGGCCAAAGTTTAATAGGCTTTTAATAAAAATTATACGTCCAATATGAGAGTGTAGTGCGTTGCTTGTGCAAGTCAGCGACCAGGTGACCTATTTTATCGTTCATAAGTCAAGTGAGTAACCAGCGTATTAACGTAAAACGTAAATATATCCTAAAACGCAAACAAACACGGCATAAACAATACTTACAGTATCGAAGATTCGTTCGGAGCGGAATTGTGCAAGAGTCCGAATAAAACCAGGTCAAACCACCTTAAGAACAACAACTTACTAGAACACACACGTAGATAGACTAGAAGATAGATATAAGGCATATATTATTGCGTTAGGGCTAGATAAGAGAGGGTTTTTAGTTATGTTTTCCCGGTGGAGGGTTTTGTTGGAGCGTGTCGCGATCGGGCGTGGAGCACACGTCCGTTGGGTTTGGCGCCTGACGCGCGACTGAGGCTGAATTTCAGGGAGCGTAGCCGGGTAGGCGCCCAGCGGTCTAGCTCAGGTGGTCGCGGTACGAGCACAGATAATACAATGCTATTACACAATTACGGTTTTGCTGGGCACAGATAACACATTTCTGCTTCCTTCGGGGCATTTTAAGCGGCATTTATGTACGAAATCTTGTGTCATAAACACGTACATATAGTTTATAAAGTATATACATCTTAATTATATAAACTTATGACTTAGACGATAGAGGGTTAAGAACTTGACTTGTTATAATTGTTTATAAATGTAATGTTGTGGTCAATAAATATTAAATTGTAGATTCTCGAAAGGTACAGATTGTATGCTAATTCTAGAGCGTAAGAAAAATGTAGAGATTTTATTTTTTGAGGAAACCACTTAAGAAAAACTTCAACCGCTTTTAGTAACTGAATATAATATTATTGTTTAATTAAGTCGCGATGAAGTTAAAAATCATTTAACTGAGTCGCCTGTAACCATTTTCTTTTGATCCTGTCTTAGGTCCTTGTTTAGGTCCTGTGAGCTTGAGAAAAACTCAGTTTGTCTGTATATCACTTTAGGGATAGATATCACTTTTAACGATAAGACTTACTGTTTTTTTGTTGTTTTTCGTATTAGTACGTCAGACTAAATTACGAATACGAATACAGACAAGATAAAGTAAAAAAAATATTAAATCAAGATTTTTGATATTCGTTGAGCAAATTGAATTTATTACAATAGTAAAATTCGATAGATTACGTACTGTATTGACTACAATAAATTACATTTCTTATTCATGCCTGGGCTTTATGCTGAATACTTTCTATCTTTGTTATCTTATTTTTTTATTGAAATATATTACCAACTCTCATTTTTGATACGATGAGGTCGATGACCGCTCTCTTAATACATTATTTCCAATATCATTTTAAATTACATAAATCCATACAAATACTTGATCGATTGAAATATGTATACTATTGTTATATTGGTAATTTTTCAGTTTATATATTATTAAAAAAACAATTCAAAATAAATACTTTACCTACAAGTTTTTATTCAACTGAAACTGGTGAAATTATTGAGCGTCTATTTCAGTAGGTACCTTTACCATAGCCCTATATGTATAGGCTTTCATCTATCCACAAGTTAATTTTGCGGTATACGATTGACCACGATACCTCAGAATAAAGCTGTCCACTCGTGACAGCGAGCATAGTGACATATCTTAATATATCGATGGGTCCTACGTATAAGGGCCAAAATGCAAAATGATAATTTTACAGGAGAGGCTCCCAAAGTTTAAACTTGCTATAACTTAAGATTGATAAAACCGAATTTTATGAAACTTTGGTTGTTTGCTAAGACAATTGTCCTCCTTATATATACTACATAGTTTAATGTATACATTTAACAAGTTGTTTTTTACTGCATATTGGCCATTTTAGGTTACTTTTTGTTATAATTTTATACATATAAAAACACCATAAAAGGGCCAATGTGACAAATTGGCCAATATACGTGTATTATGTGCAGTTGCATAAAATAAATATTTTTAAATATTATTGCTTATAAAATCAATTAATGACTGAACCAGTTGATAACCTAAATCATTTCTCTGGGGACTACTATTTTCATTTACTAATTTTAAAATCTATCTAAATTTCACTAATTTCTGGCTTCTACTAAACTTAGCACGATACTTAGGTACCATATTTAAGTTATTAATCTAAATTGTGACACTATAACACAGTAATGAGATTTTGTATTGATCACAGCGCGGCCGTTGCTCCGTTTGACGTATAAGTGTCAAACTAACCGATTGGACCGAACAATAAATAAACGCGCGGGAACTCCCCGCGTATAAGTCTCAAATTACTCTTTGGACCTTGTACGTTTCATTTCACGCTACATATTATGCCGTTATACTTTAATAAGAATTTGTGTTTCCATGCAAATTCCTTTTTTTTTTTATAGCTCACATGATTATTCATATCAATAGGATGCGTTTGTCATAAAAAAGTCAAAATTAACAAATTGTTAGTTTGGCCCATATACTTAGGACCCATCGATATATAAATCTCGTGTCACAATGTTTGTCTTTAATGGACTCCTAAACCACTAAACCGATTATAATAAAATTCGCACATCGTGTGCAGTTCAATACAACTTGAGAGATAGTATAGCTTACATCCCGGTATTGCCCCGGGAACGGGAACTACGCGGGTAAAACCGCGGGGAACGGCTAGTATACTATACAATGATTAATAAAGTTGGCATTTTCTTTAACAAGGTACTTACAGTCGTAAACATTTTGTTTTAAATTGTAATATTTAAAAAGTGAAATATAAGGCCTTTTAGTATTCACTGAAAAACAGCTATGACGCTGTTTTATCTCTATTTCTTAGCTCTAGTATATATATGCCCTATTCCAGAAAAAACATTGTGTATTCTCTTAAATACCTATATTTATTTCTTATTCAATTGTTTCTTTGTGAATTTATTCAATGTATGTTCACTGCAATCTTTCTTTCAGTTATATATTTACTTACTTTGAATAAAATAGTCTTAAAAAATACTTTTTGTACGACGTACAATAATAATATGCGAAATAATCAGCTTATAACACTTCAGACAACAACTCACTCATACATACGAGCTCAATAATAAAAACTTTAAATAGACTCTAGACTCACATCCTTCTCCTTTGCGTAGTAGAGCGTGCGCCCGCGCAGCTTGAAGTAGCGCCGCTGCCATCGCTGGAAACTGCGCGTCTGCTTCAAAAGGTAACCCTCTTTCACTACCGGCTGTAACAATACAACATATTTAGATAAATAAATAACAAATAAACTTATATAAAAAACAAACTATCCGCGATTTTTCGCGTAATTTTCGTTTCGTTAATAATAACACAAACAAAAAGGGGACAAAAAGTATCCCATCTAATCTACGCGTATGGAGTAACTCCGGTGGGTCTTAGTCGATATTTTCTACATGTCTGTAACCTCCCGTCCCCTCTCCGAGGGGTAGACGGTATTTGTAACAAGATTTCCCACTGTGAAAAAAAGGGGCTAATCTACGATACGACTTGGGGTGCTTCAAGAAGAGAGCATACATCCTTTTAAAAGAACGGCAACCCATTCTAGAGCTGTCAAGCTCTGCGAGTGTTGATGGATGGTGATGACCAGTCTCCGTCAGGTGGCTCGCCTGCTTGTTTCCCTTTAGGCTATAAAGAATATATGCCAAAATTCAGCCAATCTATTCAATAATTTTTGCGTGAAAAAGCAATAAAGAAATATAACATAAAGTATAATTCAAATGAACGCTTTAAAACTATTGACTTAAATAAATATAAAGTATAATGACTTGAAAATAGTATAAAATTGATCGTAGGTATCTTTAAACTGTCAGCTAAATCAGAAATCAGAATACAGCTCACGGCTCGAGCGAGTCATACGCTCCGTTAGAGGTGAACTTGAAACGAATTACAATTACCTGCTGTTTACTTTTTAGCTTTATTTTTTAGCTTATTACGAAGCCAAAAGAACTGGTATTCAGAGAGTAAAAGATTATTCAGAAGTAACCGGGTCACCGCAAAGCGCTACTAAGTCAACTAGCTGTTGCTTGCGACTTCGTTCACGCTGTAATAATCCTACCCGAAACTTTATACCCCTTCTCATATATCCAGGAATATTCTAAAAAAAGAATTATCTAAATCGGTTCAGCTGTTATCAAGTTATGCCGACAGATATTGCGATTCATTTTTAAATTAGAATTCATATTAATTATAAAGAAGTAATTAATCTATATCTATAACAATATATAAAGCTGAAGAGTTTCTTTGTTTGTTTGAACGCGCTAATCTCAGGATCTACTGGTTCGAATTGAAAAATTCTTTTTTCATTTAATTGACCATTTATCGAGGAAGGCTTTAGGCTACATAACATCACTCTGCGACTAATAGGAGTGAAGATATAATGGAAAATGTGAAAAAACGGGGAGAATTATTCATCTTTGAGGGCTTCCTTTGCGTGCGCTGCGAAAACGGTTCAAGATACAAAAATACAAATATATGTATGAAAGAATTATTCCTCTTTAAATGATCTAAAAAAAAGTCCGCGACAGTATATGTCTATCTTCTAAGATTGACTCACTATAACATAATAATAGAAATAGATCCGACGGGGACGAAGTCGCGAGCAACAGCTAGTATATGTATAAAATATTATTTTTTTATGTGATTCCAAAGTGTTACTAATGTAAGTTGAATACAGATATGTTTAACTTTGAATTTGAAGTGATGTTCGAATCGTTTCTTTATTAGAGTAGCTTAAGTTCGATAACTCGTATCAATATTTTGATATTGAAGACTGCATTCAGAGTAGAGCTTCAGACCTATGTACCTACATGAATACGATTATTAATAAACCTACCGACACACGAGTTCACTGTACCCACTACTAACAGAGCGTTAATGAAAAGCAAATATTTATATTGAAAATAGCTGCAAATATATTTTTCATCAGCAATCATTCATAATCTAGTTTAATTCCGATCGTTCCGTTGAAAGCGAAAGTATATTAAACAACTTTGTTCGCTATTCTTATTACCAACATTATTTTTATGTTGTGCATACAAATGTTACTATCTAGATGCAAATTAAGGCTGTACCTATCCTACCCGAAAAGATACTTTTTTTTCTTAAAAACCATCCCTATACATAATTAATATTCTAAAAAATAATGAAGTAAATCGTTTCAGCTGTTCTCGAGTTATAGGCTTACCAAGACATTTTGCGATTCATTTATACATTATAAAATTATATAGAGGCAAAGATTATACATTCGCCCTAGAGATAATACATTGTAGGGTATTCTATTCTATCTCTAGGGCGACTAAATCAGACTATTACTGAGTATATAAGAAAGTATTGTATAGTTCTTAAAAGTATAGCCATTTCACATCACATGTTTGAGCTATCCTACTACATACCTACAGCCCTCAGCAGAATTGTCCTCAGCTAAAAAAAACCCCACGCAATAGGTATACACACACATATATAGGAATCGATATGTGCTTGCATGTGTTGTATGTCTCTCCTGTGTATGTGTGCGTGTAAAAATTACAGATAAATCCAACAAAACCAGGCTACAGGGCTACGTAAATATCCCATAGAGTGTCATCTATCACGGCTATCACGAGCGGCAAATCAAAACGCGTGCTGTACTACAGTCTACACTACACATCACACAAACTGGCCCGCCGCCAGCGGTGATACGGCGCGCGGTCGATGCTCCAACGATGACCGTCAATATTACTCTACATATTATTCTATAGAAGAATTATTGATATTGGTCGTGTTTGTAAATATGACACTAGCTGTACCCCGCGGTTTTAGCCGCGTAGTTCCCTTTCCCGGGGCAATACCGAAGTATAAAGTATTCTATGTGCTAATCAAGGATATCACCTATCCACATGCCAAATTTCAATTAAATAGGTCAAGCCGTTTTTGATGAAAGAAGAATAAACATACATCCTCAGAAACTTCAAATTTATAGCATAAGGAGATGTTTTACATCATCATACTCGTTTGTGTCTGTCCTCACGTATGCTTAAATCTTTAAGACTACGCAACCGGTTTTAAGCGGTTTTTATCAGACAGAGTGATTCAAGAAAAAGTTTTCTAACAAAAATATATTAAAATGACCTTGACCATCTTTCGCGAGCGTGCATACAATTGAAATCGCATTCATAACGATAGGTATTATGCCCTAAGTACCTACCCTTACTTGGTACTTGTATCAAACTAATTTTTAGAAATAATATTCATATATTAGAGTATTAAATATTATATGAGTAAAATAAAATTTGATGCTAGTTTACTTAATAACTATTTCCTTGCAAAACATCTATCTAATAAGATTTAGGTACATTTATAACCTAGCTATCAGAAATCACCATTTATCTCTAGTCTTAGCAAATCTCCCCTTATTCAAGACTATAACCAAATTACGTAACACTCCAAATCTCAGCTCAAAAATAGACTCAATTTAAACTTAACATCCAACTATTATACAACTGTTTGTATTATATAATACTAGCTGTCTGTGTCCCGCGGTTTTACCCGCGTTATTCACTTCCCGGGGCAATACCGGGATGTAAGCTATCCTATCTTTTAAGTTGGATAAAACTGCACATGGTGTGCAAATATTATTATAATCGGTTAAGTGTTTTTTTTTTTTAATTCCATCAAGTGGTGAGACGAGCTGGACGCCCTCCTGATGGTAAGAGAAACGCCAGCCCATAACCAATGCACTGCAAAAAAGGTTTAAGTTTGGGAATCCATTGAGGACAAACATTATGACACGACATTTATATAATATATTAAGATTGGTCTATACGAGGGATTTGATAGGACACTTTAGTCCCCAGCGTATTGAAATATTTGATACCAACTGATAAACAGCCGATTCCAAACGTCGTTTAAACTACATCCTAATTGCCCCACTTCCCAACTCCCAGCGAACATCTTTAGGGATATAATTAGATATAATAATTAATGAAATACCAGTCCCATATAGACGCAGCTATATGGATTATTTTTAGATTTAAATTGCTCATATACTTAAGTTTGAAATAACTTTTTAATGTATTTTAGTTTAGCATATAACGTATTCCACGATTTTACTATACTATTACGTTTATATTAATTGGGGTTTATACAGCCTTTGCCACTTATTACATATTATTCTATAGAAGAATGGTTCAGATTGGTCGTGTTTGTATATATGAGACTGTTCCCCGCGGTTTTACACGCGTAGTTCCCGTTTTCAGGGCAATACCGAAGTATAAAGTATCATATGTGTTAATCCAGTGTATCACCTATCTACATGCCAAATTTCAACTGAATCGGTCCAGCCGATTTTGCGTGAAAGAATAACAAACATACATCTATACATATATTCTCACAACCTTTTACATTTATAATATATGTAGGATAGGATAGGATTACCCTATCTACCTATATATTAGCCTTTGGTGGCCATTTTCCTTTCCACCCCTTTTAAAGGTCGGCAACGCTTTTGCGAGGAACACAGCTTTGCGACACCATTGGAAGAGGTTCCTACTAAGTTGCTTGAAATCACATAAAACATAACAAGTACTTAACTAAAAAAACGGTAAACAATATGAGTATTAATAAAAACGTTTTACTATTATATAAAATATGAAAAAGGGAAAGAAAATAATAAATAGTTTCAACAATAACGCAGACACAGGATTCACAACAGAACGAAATGGATATCCCTATAAAGTGCAATCAGTCTGCAACCACATCGCGTAGCCGATATTTGAGTAACACTCACAATACAATAGTAACAAACACGGTTTTGTATCTAACTTAATATTTATAAAACTATACTTATAATATAAATAATTGTATGTTTACTATATACTAGCTGAGCCATACCCACTTTGTTGGGCATAATATTAATAATCCATTTTTTATATAGCCTATGTCACACAGCAATAATGTGGATTTCTATTGGTGAAAGAATTTTTGAAATCGGTTCAGTAGATCCCGAGTGTAATCTCACGGCTAGTTGCTTTTTATTTTGCGGTTTTGCTATTAGAACCTTAATCATTGATATATATCACAACTAATATTGTTGCATATTTCATTAATAATTTGGAGCTCAAATTTCTCCCTACGTCCAAAACCGTCATCACCTTAGGAACCAAAACTTTTAAAAACCAAAGCTCCAATTTCTTTCCACGTCCAAAATCGTTATATCTCAAACTCATCTATAGGTATACTTCTGACAGCGGTCTTTTTATCGCGCTCTCTATAACCATAAAACTGATGAATAATGTAGTGGGTCCGCAAAGAACCCTTCCATCATTGTATACATACGGAACCCGGCTCAAACGTCCGCGTCGGCCACATGACGCGGGTACCGGAACAAAGGCTTCTAATAAACACACTGACACTTCACAGCCATTTCAGTGTACGCTTTGAGAGAATCGATTCCTTTATTGCATTGTCATTGGTCTAACTAGGACTTATTTCTATTTTTTTTATTAAAATCTCGCATCAAAGATTGTGGGTTCAATTCTCACAATTGAATATTTTATAATTTATACTACTTTATACTGGATCTTGTATTATACTACGTTTGTATATTATGGTATATGCACAAAAGAAAAGTTATTGTTCTATAGGTACAAATTATACAAACATACAAGCTAAGTTTACAAACATTTTGAAGGATTTATACACACTTCTTTGTGTTATATAAGTAGTCTTTTAGAACAGTGTTAATAAGATAACACTTAAATTAGAGAATTCTTAGATCTACACTTTAAAAGACTTAATAGACCAAGAAAATAGAGCTTTAAATACGAACTGTAAATTTGAATTCCTAATATAATGTACTTTGAAAGATTCATAAAAGAATAATGAAAGCCTTTTTAATATTCATCCACGAGAACTTGTAATAAAAAAAAAATAAAAAAGACTATGAGTTCACCACCTCATATAAGAAGAAATACTTAACGTGTCTAGTAAAAAAGGGCTGACAAGAAACCACATAGATGTATTTAAATACATTATGGTGAGAATCAATCCTTTATTTGACATTATAAGTTTGTCTTTGGTACCACCCCGGATTAAACCGGTCGAAACTCGAAACCCTCCCATAGAATTGGCTCTATCATTGTCAAAAATATATAATAAACGAACGAATCAAAGAAATACAAATAATAAATACATTGAAAAAAAAGCTATAAATACGTACCCTACTACACGACACAGACATAGCACGACAATACACTACACTGCTTCTTTAATATTAATAATTTATTTATTTAAATATTCGTAATAACTACACGAAAACTCCGAAACAAATGCGTTTTTTAAAACAAAACTAACATTATATAAACTTTTGAGATCTCGTTTATGGCACAAAGTCTAATAATGTAACGACTTATCGGAGCTATTAATCTTCAGCTTACGATTTCTAGAAAAATATAATATGAACAAAATCGTTTCTTTTTATTTATTTAACAACGATGCATATACATTACTATTGCTTTTATTAAAATTAAATTATTTTCTTTAAATTCATTTGATTTAATGTCATCCTGTTGCATTCAGTATTATCATAGTTATTTGACAAATACTATTTTATAAGTAAAAAGAAGTTAACAATACAAAACATTTTTAAAATCAGTTAAGCCCATTCGAGTTATAAGAGATATGACGAGCATGATTTTGTTTTAAATAATGAAACATTATATACGTACTCGTATACATGGAAATTTTAGTTTAAGAACATAATGAATAAAGATGAAAACATAGAATAATTACACCTAGACCGCCATATGAGCATGCAAAGTGAAACCACCTTTAATTACACTCTTTTTAATAAAAAACCGCATAAAAATGCATTGCATATTTTTAAATATTTAAGCTAATAGGGACAGACATAATAATAATTTATATTATGTAATAATAATATTACCTAACTCTTTCAACGAATAATAGGTAAATCTTCGAGCTACGTCGCATGTCGAAACTGATTGTAATCATATTAAAAGCAATAAATGAAATTCCCATAACGTGATCGAATTCTGAAAGCAACCATGAAACGATAGGCCAAATTAATTAATCTAATTGGCTGGCGCCACGTCTACAGGTGCCAATTAAACAGATTGACTTCGCGGCGGCAATTTTTCATCAAGCATTTTGTACCATTTAAAAACAGCTATATAAAGCAGTATTATAAAACCTAGTTTATAATACTGCTTTATAAAGCCTTTTAAAATTATTTATATGCTATGGAAAAAGTGCGAACTAAACGGAGTTTTTCTTTCTTAAAAATAAATAAGCTTCTTCTTAGCTTAGCTCTTCTTACTACGTACTCTGCTACGTACCTATTCTAAAAGAAAAAGTAAACATCTTTTATAAGGCGGGATTATTTTTTTAATTTTGTCAAAAATTCAAAAAAAGAAAAATTATGTTTTTTTTTTAATTAAAAAAAACAGTTTTTGCATTTGGCGGCAGCAACCGTATGACATAAATAGTTTTTAAACACATAATGGCAAACAAGGCACCATGTTTATTTATACAGGTCAGAGCAATTACGCGATAATGCTTTTATTTATTAAATCCGCTTAAAACGCGCGCCGTTAACTTAATAGCACTCAGTCATAAATGTGCCTTTAGTGTACTTTAAAATACATTTATTTCACGTACCTACTAATGAATTATGGTCACTTCGCATGCAAAATGTCTATTTTTAAACGGTCTTCTTATTATATTTTATAATTGATGATCTTTTATAATTTATTTTTTTTATTCATCCTGTAATACATTTAAAATTTTACTTTCTGAAAAAATGTATAGTTACGGTTGCCTGGTAGATACCAATTCCAGGCGAAAAGGCCGCCAATTGACGAAATTTTGTGTATGGTATCTGTGTTATTATTTTCTATCAATAACCTGTCATTTATTTATTTTTATTCAAATTTACAGGCGGTACGATTTTTGCTGAGTAAGCTCAGATCTCAGATCTAAATAAACGCTAAATGTATTAAACTCCATCTCGCTTTCAAGTTCGTTAACCTTGCTCTACCCTTTATACGTTTTATCTTAAGGTTAAAATAAGCCACAACAATAAAGATATAAGAAACGGCCCGTGTTAAGGAAAATAATAGGCAGTACGAACAATGCTTATCTATCTATTGTTATGAAACTAAAATTTCAGTAACAAAACAAACGGTACGTAGCTATAGGAGCTAGTGGCTGCGTCCCGGGCACATGGGTGCCCCCCCGCGCCCCGCTACCTGTCAGATGGCACGCCCATACTTTCGAGCTCCAAACCAAAACATTGACCTCCCAAATAGAACAACATCTACTCACCAGCCTCCCGACGCATTTGCTGGTTGATATCCTCCTAAGCAACGGCTTTTTCTCCGTTTCATTTTCACTGTCCGTGCTATCCTCGCAAATCGAAGATTTCTTAACTCCAACGCTCGCGTCGCATTCGGCCACTGACATCGCGCTTAAAGCGCGTATACACCACACTCACGGAACACATCAAATACAGCTACATCATACAGGATAAATTATAATTTTACATTTTACTTATAATACGCTACCTCGCTGACATTTCGAGCGAGCGCCATGACTATTGTGACAAGCGTCGCTGAAAACAAAACAACTGATGCCGCAGTGCTTCCATCTGGTCGTTTTCAGAAGCACTTTTACGAGTTTCAAGTCGGCTTCAAATCTTTCAGTGGCAAGCAGAGACTTTGTTTATTCTATGTACTAAAGATGGCTCTACATCAGAAAATTATGTCTACATAGTTTTTTCTCCAATTAAAGAAATAAATAGATAATTATTATTAAAGAAACGTTATAATGGTATAGCTATAAAATGTCAACTTAATACCTACATTCTATTTTTATTCTAATCACAGTTTATAATTTAATATATTAAAGAATGCGCTATTACTAATATTTCTAGGTATATTTAAATTAATTAAAAGAACGAAATAGAGCAAATCGAAATGGTTAACTTATTGGACCGTGTTTAATTGTCAACAACAATAATAATACTGCTTCAGAAAAATATTTCAGATTTAATGTATTTTATGTGCTAGAGTAAGAACTCAATCATATATAAACTTCTTAGCGGTTATTTTTTCATTCTTGAAGCTAAAAAGAAGAATAAAATAAATTAAATTTTCGTTCTAGAATTCCGTTTGAATAATCAATGAAATAACAAAATGCAGCTTTTCAATCATTTATCTGAAATCCAACATAAGATGCGCACAGTGTGAATTGTCTATAAATATTTTTTTAGATTTTTTTTATTAGTTTTAAGCTAATGTTAAGTTTCAACTTTATGAGAGCATTTTGAGTGGATTTTTGGAGAAATTTACAAGTAGCTGAAACTAAATATTGGATAAATTATCAAGATGAGGGAGATCATTAATCTTCAAGTCGGTTCGTGCGGGAATCAGATTGGGGGAAAGGTATGTTTCGAGTTCTCCGTTCTTTGAAAGCTCTACCAACGACTGTGCCCTATCGTCCGACCACGATGCACCCATCCGTTCGATTTCATTAACTTTTTTGTATTTTCAGTTCTGGGAGGTGATATCTGACGAGCACGGCATCGACCCAAGTGGCGTCTACCACGGCGACTCCGACCTACAGCTAGAGCGCATTAACGTCTACTATAATGAAGCTTCAGGCGGCAAATATGTACCGAGAACCGTACTTGTCGATCTCAAGCCAGCCACGATGGACGCCGTGCGGTCTGGTCCATTCGGATGCCTGTACAGGCCGGACAACTTCGTCTACGGCCAGGGAGGAGGCGCTAACAACTGGGCGAGAGGACACTACACTGAGGGCGTTGAGATCTTAGAATCTGCATTAGATGTAGTCAGACGAGAAGCCGAAGGTTGCGATTGCCTGCAAGGCTTCCAATTAGCTCATTCTCTTGGAGGCGGTACTGGCGCAGGCATGGGTACGCTATTAATCAATAGGATAAGGGAAGAGTATCCGGACAGAATCATCCTGTCTTTCTCCGTGTTCCCAAGTGCCCGAGTATCCGACTGCGTGGTTGAGCCATACAACACTACGCTTGCTGTGAACCAGCTTGTGGAGAATACCGACCACACGTTTAGCTTGGATAACGAAGCGCTATACGATATTTGCTTTAGAACCTTGAAACTCACCACGCCTACGTATGGTGACCTAAATCATTTAATATGCGCTACAATGTCTGGCATCACTACGTGCCTTAGGTTCCCAGGACAGCTGAATGCGGACTTGAGGAAGTTGGCCGTCAACATGGTGCCGTTCCCTCGCCTTCACTTCTATTCACCTGGTTTCGCTCCGTTGACGTCCAGAGGCGGACAACAGTACAGAGCTCTTACGGTTCCCGAACTGACGCTGCAAATGTTTGACGCAAAGAACATGATGGTGGCTTGCGACCCTCGCCACGGGAGATATTTGACTGTAGCCACAATATTCAGAGGTAGAATGTCTATGAAGGAGGTTGACGAACAGCTATTGAATATCCAGAACAAAAATAGCACGTATTTCGTAGAGTGGATACCGAACAATTGCAAGATTGCAGTGTGCGATATTCCGCCCAGAGGTTTGAAAATGTCGTCAACGTTTATCGGGAATACGACAGCTATCCAGAGTATATTTAAGAGGGTGGGTGAGCAGTTCGTCGCGATGTTCAGGCGGAAAGCTTTCTTGCACTGGTACACGGGTGAGGGAATGGATGAAATGGAGTTCACGGAGGCCGAGAGCAACATGAACGATCTTATTTCAGAGTACCAGCAATACCAGGACGCGACGGCGGACGACGAAGGGGAGTTTGATGAAGAAGCGGAGGGCGAGGGCTTGGAATGACTTTTTTGGTGTTTTGTGTATGTCCCTATGTTAAAAATAAACAAACATTATAACATTGTCGTTTCAATTTATTTAGAATAGAGTATCAATGGTAAAAATAAGAACCTAGAGATTCTAGTAATAATGTTTAATTTCAAATGATTGGATTACTCAGTTTAGAAATCGGAGGCCTATCATACATTTATCATTTCAACAGATTTTTAGGTTACTAACAGTCGCTTTTGTCTGTCCCTATAAAACAATGCAACCGATTCTCATGTTTCTTTTTATCAGATAGAGCGATTCTAGAGGAAGGTTATGTATTAAAAACTAATGTATAAAGAAAAATTGTAAGTATCGAGCCAGGCAATATATATTGATCATAAAAAGGTAATATCAAATTAATAGAATAGCAAGGCTATGCAATTTTTGTTAAGGTTTTTTGAGTCTTCGGAACTATCTTTAACCCACGACGCAAAACGACGGAGCATTAGAAAATTTTACGTATCTGTGTATGTGTCTGTATGTGGCAACGTAGATTCCAAACAGTTGATCCGATTTTAATGCGTTTTATTTTGTTTTAAAGGTTTATCCGTCAAGTTTATTTATCTATTTATTACGCAAACAGGTTATTGTCATTGCATGATGATACATAATATAAACATAGCATTGATAAATGCACGACTGGATACTGTCGTATCCCAAAATAGTGTACATATCAACTTAATTAACTAAACCGAGAGCGGTGGGGGAATAAGAGGACCATCATCATATTCGCATATACAGAAGATACATAATATTATATTAGTTTATATCATGTAGTTATGTGACATGAGAGGTGGTTGATAGATATTTGTCTTTCTCCATACTAGTAATACTATAAAAGTGTTTGTTTGTACTTCCTGCACGCCGTAGCTAAGCAATCAATAGACCTGATTTTTGGCATACAGTTAGTTGAAAAGATGGAGAATAACATAGGCTTCTTTTGGTCCCAAAAAAACATCAAGTTCAAAATATTCTATTAATTATCATTCCACGCAAGCGAAGCCGCGGATAAAAGCTAGTAGATAAAGCTAATTTGAGGGTTAGATCTAGAATGTAAAAGTCCCGTTTAGTATTGGCACCAAGGGTTAATATACCTACTTTTTGGGGTCATGCATACCCTTCGTTGTCAAAAATTCCCTCCTTAGTGTTCTTAGCTATGTTTGGTGGAAATCGTTTCAAGTCTTCAAGGTCATCAGATCGTTTGTTAGGTGTGATAGGAATATTACACGCAGTTTGCTTTTTTGTTCGGGGGTTTACGTATTTTGTAGAATACGCTTGTCCATGAGTGACCCCACGTACTCCCATTTGCATGTATGTTAGGTAATTTATTTCGATGAGACTTGTAAAAAAAAAATAGTTTTTGTAAACCCAAAAAAGTTAAGAAACAAAAAATACAGATAATACGTTTATTCAAAATATTTTTAAGTTATTTTTATTAAATGTTACACTTAAGACGTTACACCAAAATACATTTACAACACTGGACAGGACTCTTTATTCCTCAACTTCTTCGTCAAATTCTCCTTCGTCATCTGCCGTTGCGTCTTGGTACTGTTGATATTCAGACACCAAATCATTCATGTTACTCTCCGCCTCAGTAAATTCCATTTCGTCCATTCCTTCACCTGTATACCAATGTAAGAAAGCTTTGCGCCTAAACATAGCTGTAAATTGCTCAGAGATTCTCTTGAACAGCTCCTGAATAGCTGTCGTGTTTCCTATAAACGTAGCTGACATTTTGAGCCCTCGAGGCGGAATATCGCATACGGCAGTTTTAACGTTATTCGGTATCCATTCGACGAAGTAGCTGCTGTTTTTATTTTGAATATTAAGCATCTGTTCGTCCACTTCCTTCATGGACATCCGTCCGCGGAAGACAGCAGCCACGGTAAGGTAGCGGCCGTGCCGTGGGTCGCACGCCGCCATCATATTTTTGGCATCAAACATTTGCTGAGTCAGTTCAGGCACCGTGAGTGCTCTGTACTGTTGGCTTCCACGCGACGTTAGCGGTGCAAAACCTGGCATGAAGAAATGAAGCCTCGGGAACGGCACCATATTCACTGCTAGCTTACGCAAATCTGCATTTAATTGGCCAGGGAATCTTAAGCACGTCGTTACCCCGGACATAGTAGCTGAAACTAAATGGTTTAAATCTCCGTACGTGGGCGTCGTCAGCTTCAAAGTACGGAAGCATATGTCGTACAAGGCCTCATTATCTATACAATACGTTTCATCAGTGTTCTCTACCAATTGATGCACGGACAGCGTCGCGTTATATGGCTCTACTACTGTATCAGACACTTTGGGGCTGGGTACAACAGAGAACGTATTCATAATTCTATCTGGGTACTCTTCTCTGATCTTTGAGATCAATAGCGTTCCCATTCCTGACCCAGTTCCACCTCCCAGCGAATGTGTTAATTGAAAACCTTGCAGGCAGTCGCAGCCTTCCGCTTCTTTCCGGACCACATCGAGGACAGAGTCGACTAGCTCCGCTCCTTCCGTGTAATGCCCCTTTGCCCAATTGTTGCCGGCGCCAGACTGCCCAAAGACGAAGTTATCGGGTCGAAATATTTGCCCGAATGGCCCGGAGCGAACGGAGTCCATGGTGCCGGGCTCAAGGTCGACGAGAACGGCACGCGGCACATACTTGCCACCAGACGCCTCGTTGTAGTAGACATTGATACGTTCTAGCTGCAGATCGGAGTCGCCCTGGTAAGCTCCTGTAGGATCGATTCCATGCTCGTCGGAAATAACCTCCCAGAACTGCAAAAAAAAAACATTTTTTAATTAACTTCTGAATGAGGTAAGAGTTCTGTGTACGCGGCATGAAAGGGGCTGGAAAGAATATATTATAGCCATAATGGATTAAAAGTAACCTTAGCTCCAATCTGGTTTCCACATTGCCCGGCTTGGATGTGGACGATTTCCCTCATTTTGATTCACGAAAAATTTAGGACCTAAAATCTAGACAGTTAAAATTTTAACCTTACAATAGGATCATATAAAAAATCAGTAAAAAATAATAAAAAACTAAACGTGCATCGCACACAGAATTTGTTATGAGAATGAAATTTTGCCGAAATTGTCAAAGATGTTCTAAGTTGGATTCGACTTTTGAATTTATCTTTTTTTTTTAAATAAATAAATAGCTTTTAAAAATAAGGAAAAGAGGTTCGTTCTTATTTGTCATTTTTGAAGAATACTTATTAGTACTTATTTTTTTAACTCCAATTATATAATTCTAATATGCTTTTTAGTACTGTTATTTTTTATTGATAGTAGAATTATACGAAAAGGATTAATAACTTTTTAATCTTAGGCAAAAAATAAACAAATATATAGGCACACCTCATTTAATATTTTAAACACAAATAACAAGAAAAATAATTAAATTATATCTTTAAATAAATTATAAATCATCCAGAATCTAGTGAGAATCATCCGTCGGTGTAGTTTCTTCCTCTTCAAATTCCTGATCCTCCAGCGTTGCGTCCTGATACTGCTGATACTCCGATATCAAGTCACTGAGGTTGTTGTCCGCCTCGGTAAAATCGTTTTCATCCATACCCTCTCCCGTATACCAATGAATAAATGCTTTACGTCTGAACATAGACGAAAATTGTTCAGAAATTCTTTTAAACAGTTCTTGGATCGCTGTCGTGTTGCCTATAAAAGTAGCTGACATTTTTAGACCTCGAGGAGGAATATCACAAACAGCGGTCTTCACGTTATTCGGTATCCATTCTACGAAGTAGTCCTTATTCTTATTCTGTATATTCAGCATTTGTTCGTCAACTTCTTTCATGGACATTCTCCCCCTAAACACCGCAGCGACAGTGAGGTACCGTCCGCGTCGTGGATCACACGCAGCCATCATGTTCTTGGCGTCAAACATTTGTTGGGTTAGTTCGGGGACTGTCAAAGCTCTGTACTTTTGTATTCCTCGCGATGTCAGCGGCGCGAAACCAGGCATAAAGAAGTGTAGTCTCGGAAACGGGACCATATTCACTGCCAGCTTGCGCAGATCTGCGTTCAACTGCCCAGGAAATCTTAAACAAGTGGTAACCCCAGACATCGTAGCTGATACTAAATGATTCAAATCCCCGTATGTAGGTGTGTGCAATCTAAGAGTTCTAAAGCAAATATCGTAAAGAGCTTCATTGTCAATACAGAAAGACATATCGGAATTTTCTATCAGTTGGTTTAATGAAAGAGTTGCATTATATGGTTCTACAACTGTATCCGAGACTTTAGGACTTGGAACGACTGAGAATGTTAAGATAATTCTATCTGGATACTCTTCTCGCAAATTCGATAGCAATAGAGTGCCTAAACCCGATCCAGTACCACCTCCAATAGAATGTACGACTTGAAAGCCTTGTAAGCAGTCGCAGCCTTCAGCTTCCTTTCTGACTACGTCAAGGATAGAATCAAGCAAATCTGCACCTTCTGTAAAGTGCCCTTTAGCCCAATTATTGCCTGCGCCTGTCATACCAAAGACTATATTATCAGGGCGGAAGATTTGCCCATACGGGCCTGCTCGCAACGAATCCATAGTTCCAGGTTCTAGGTCAACTAAAACCGCTCTTGGTACGTATTTGCAAGAGGTTCCTTCGTTGTAGTAAACATTTATACGTTCGAGTTGCAAGTCTGAATCCCCGAAGTAACAGCCGTTGGGATCTATGCCGTGCTCATCTGATATCACCTCCCAGAACTGAAAAATTAATTACGATTTTTTAAGCAATACGTGAAATTTTAATGGAAGATTTAAAAAAATAATTTGAGTTTTATAATCAGAATCAATGTGACGTTTAAATAGCTGATTGCTCAAATTAATTTACGTAGATTAAAATCTATGCTAAATTATAACCATCAAGTTACTTTAATGACCTATCAGTTTTAACAATGCTTGCTTTGTACAAACCTTTGCACCAATCTGATTTCCACATCTCCCAACCTGTATATGTACTATTTCCCTCATTCTATCGTTAGACAAGAATTTTGGTTACGAAAAAAAAATCAAACCCAAAATCAATTACAAAAATAAATTGCAAAATTAAAAGTCCTTACATTAAACTATCTCTAAGCTAACCTAAGCTGTGAATAACATATCTGTCTTAATTTCATGACCAACTTCTTTAAATCCAGTAGGCCATGACATTCTATTATCGAAAATATAAGTAACTGGCTGTATCCCGCCTTTTTCATCCTCAAAGAGCTTAAATCATATTATACCCTAGTCCGTATCAGACACCAATATTTTTGGGCTAATCCATTGACACGACTAATGTAGAAACTTTTGGGTCAGTAAATCCTTTTGTTAAAACAAAATGAAAGGTATGTATGGCGAAGTAAAAATAAAGGATATAAAAAGGGAAGCTAAATGAGGAAAGGGAAGTAGAAATAAACGAGCCGTTTCGTGAGTCATGTCGTAACAAACTTTCAAACTCAATAAAACAAACCCATATTATAATAAGTTTAATAAAAATGTACAATTAAATTACAACTATTAAAGTACTAATAGTACAAAAAAGTACAATCGACTAAAAAAATAGATTAACACATTCAATATTTAACATTAAAAAATTTTATTGGTGGAATTGGTTTACCGTGTATTTTACATTACGAAGGATCTTATTTATTGTTGTTAAAATATATTGTTATTTTAAATGTGTTAATTTACTTTTGTAGTCCACTGTACTATCTTAATTTATTTTCCTTATATCTAAATATTATTATATATTATTTTTTAATAATTTCTTAAATCGGGCTTAAGAAACTACACTTTTTAAACATCTTTAGCAATGACTGATTTATTTTTATATTTAAGAACTATTCTTAAAAATTTGGAACGCAGCTATTACTATATAGTATAAAACAAAAATAATAATAAAGTCGCTTTCTCTATCCCTTTATCCCTGTTTGCATAAACTTTTAAGCACGCAACCGATTCTCATGCGGTTTTGTTAATAGATAGAGTGATTCAAAAGGAAGATTTATATGGACAATACATATGTAATATACGCGAAGATTTTAAATAATAAATTATTTAAAAAAACAACAAAAAACTAAAATTACTCCCAAAACTTTAAAATCTAAAAAAATCTTACTTCCGTAGAATATAGGCCTAATTCTTTGTTATATAAAAAGCAAAAAAACACTTGTTTTTTTATAAAATTAAAATTTAAACACAACCAACAATTATATAATGAATTTATTTCTAGACTTATTACTGACTAGAATTATATTATTGCAGTCTGTATACATAACTTATACTTAATTATTTACTTAACTTATTATTATTATAAGGTAACATAATATTTAATTAAAGTAGAACATATTAATATATTATAAATAGATTGAATGATTTAACCTTGTATGTGAAACGTGAATGCTTAAATATTATTAAATACCCTCGCAAATTTTCAAAACACAAATTACGTCATCATTATTTTTCTGTCTCGTTCCCACATGGACGAGACAGGAAACGATTTCGAATCAAACCATTGTTTGCGTCGCCGTTTCGCGGTTTCTTAATCATTTTTACGTCACTTCCGTTTAAGGCGCTCAAAAACAGAAGTAATTTTAAAATATTTTTATTGGTAATGTAATAAAAAATATGCATACATTTACCCCATTATTGACAGTTTTATGGCTTAAAGTGTAAATGCTACGTGCGAGAGAGATAACGCTCTATATAACCGAAGTTACCCGAAGAGACCTTCGGGTAACTTCGGTTAGCGTCTAAATACCGACATACAATATTTTAGTGCATATTTTTATTAACAATCAGCAGGTATATAAGCACGAAACGGGACGTTTGATCCAAAATACAAATAAAATGAAAACAAATTTCTTATCACCCCATTATGTGTAAATGAAGACACAAAAATAATTGTACCTAATTAGGGTTTATACGTTTAAATTTCAACATTCTTTAATAAGTACAAATTTCCATAAACAACATGTTTATATGACAACCCTGGTACATAGAAGGCTCTATATAATCTATTTGACTTCGCTGCATCTAATATTGGCACTGAATGTATCACTTCCCAAGTTTTGTCTTTGTGGTAATGAGGTTGTAATTTCGTTGCTTCGCCGAGGTCAGAGTCTATTAAATAGTGGCATTGTGAGGGGTCTAAATACGTGGAGTTGTCGCCTTTGTTCTGATCGTTGAAGTATGGGTGAATAATGCGGGTAGCTGGAAAAAAATTCATATTATAACGTACGTGAACATTAAATACACACGCAATGCGTGTGTATGAACGCATTAAAAAAAGTAGTCTTCAACAACAAATTTCATGTTTAAATAACAAAATTGTTTGCTCATAGGTAGTTCCAGAAACTTCCATAAATGTTGAAACAACATTAATAATCAAAAATTCAAAAAATATATATTAAAGCATTTTTTTTAACAATCAGTTTACGTTGGTTATGATATTATACTGTACTTCACCCTTACCCCTTATAACCCTTTTTCCCTGTCAAAAGTAGCCTATGTTTTATCTCAGGCTCTAGACCATCTGTGTACCAAATTTTATTACAATCTGTTCAGCGGTTTGGCCGTGAAAGCGTAAAATTATATAAAATGTTTCAACCCCTCGCGCAACCTTTTGGGGGTTGATTTAAAAAAAAAGCAGCCTATGTCTTTTCCCAGGCTCTAGGCTATCTTTGTATCAAATTTCGTTCTAATCGGTTCAGTAGTTTAAGCGTGATGGAAAGACAGACAGTTACTTTCACATTTATATTAGTATGGATAGTTAAATAGTTAGTCACTCACCATTTAGTTCACTGTAGGGCGCTGGCATCTGTCCGTCAAACTCACTGCTAATAAATCGTATACGGTGGTTGGCAGGCAGGTGGAAGCTGGACGGCGATCGGTACCACTCTTTGCCGAAGCACACTATGTTCTCCTCGTGGTTAGTCGCTGGTAAGTGGTTGAGGAGCCTCATCGGTCCGTGGTAGTGTTGGTATAGAGCTGTTATGCGTGATATGCCTGGAAATTACCATTCAATACCATTAAATAGTATTATTATATGTAGCCTAATTTATGAAACATTTTTTTTGACAATATCTACTTATATTTTCAGAAACATCTATTTGAATAATTTTAATATCATTTACATAAGGAGTTAATTTATAGATTAATGTAAATTAAAACTTGGACTACGTACTAGGCTAGATAACCTTAAATTTAATTTGTTAACTCCACGCAACGTGATATCCAAAAGGCACCAACATAGACCAACTATAACCCTGTAGAGCTATAACCGTGACGTCACAGTACTCACCAACAATGGCGGCGAGCAGGGCGGCGGCTGCGGGTATTGGTGCTGCTCGCGTGAGGTAGTGCCGCCGCGGCCAGTGCAGCAGTGCGGCGCCAGCAGCGTGCCATAAGCGTTGTATGCAGTCAATAGATACGGCACCAGCTAGCACCAGCGACGGGTATATGGGGTACAAGAACCTATGAAAATAAGATAATTATTTATTAATTGTATGGTTTAGGAATGGAAACAACTCATTTGTCTTAATTATAGATAGTGACGTGTGTTTCTATATAGTGTGATATGTTATTTCTACCAGTGTACTGACCCGCTGAACGTATAGTTATAATAGAGCTTTAAAAAGAAATCTCCTAATTCGGGTTATAATTTTAATTTGTTTTTAAAACTTTTGTTTTGTTTGTTTGTAATCTTTAGATAATATATAGCATGTAGTTTCTAACGCGTCACGTGTAGCTCTAAACTCTTATTTAAAGCGTGTAGTGTGTAGCGTGGAGCGTGTAGGATATAGCGTGTAGTAAATAGCATGTAGCAAGTAGCCAGTGACCAGTAGCATATAGCGCACAGCGTGTAGCGCATAGCGTGTAGTATGTATCTTATAGCATGTGGCGTGTAGCTTATAATATGTGGCTTGTGGCGCGTAGCATGCAACGCATAGCATGTATCTTG
>JADANM010001663.1:1640857-1650860 GCA_026213755.1 Eurema hecabe | reverse complement strand
TATTTATTTTTAGGACATTTATACACAGCGCCATCTAGTTCCAAGCTAAGCCGAAGCTTGTGTTATGGCAACTAGATAACGGAATAAATTACATATACATTACTTTTCTTTTGTAAATACATACATACAATACATAGCAACACCCAGACCCCAGAAAAATACAAATGTAAATTACAAATTTATTTTTCCGGTGTGGGAATCGAACCCACGACCCTTCGCGCAGAAGGCAGGTGTATTACCCACTGCGCCAAGCGGTCGTCTTGTTGTTTATATTAGGTACTTGATTAACTCTATGAATACACTTAATTCAATGAAGTACTCCTGCAAGGACTACTTACTGCGTTATTCGTTACCCGCGCGGGAATTCACGCACAACTTCAGCCGTTTGTATCACTACATAGTAGAAAACAAAATCACTTTCTCTGTACCTATATCCCTATGTATGCCTAAACCTTTAAACAACTCAACCGATTCTCATGCGGTTCTTTTTAATAGATAGTGTAGAGAGAGTCGAGAGTAGTCAAGAGAAAATATGCACAAACCCGGGGCGGGTAGCTTGTAAACTTTAAAGGCTAAATAAATAGGTTATAGAAAACTAGCATAACTTGCAGTTACAGACACCGCTACATCATCAACAATCCATTCCAAAATTATTTGGCAGATGATTAATGTAATTTTACATAGACGGGATGTCATGTTTGCGAGCAACATAAATAGAAGTATCATTTGTATGTATGTGTCAGAAAATCCAGAACCGCGCGAGAAAACCCCAGAGGCGGTTCAGCCAGCGAATGAAGTCACCAACCAACCTGACATCACCGAGGATATGGCAGACGAGCCCACTGAAGAAGTCGAACAGATATTTAGAGGTGAGAAAAACATATTTTATTATTCGAAATTATTATTATTTTTCACTTTTTCAGATCTAGTAAATGTACTATAATACTGGTGTGTAGTATTTTTTATATGCTTAAATCTATGAATCAGCTTCAAACAAAGCAAAAGCGATAGTCAAAGTCTAAGCTAGTCTACTATATACTGACACTTCGAACTGTCATGGTATTTCAAAACATTAACCACCTTGGTTTGGAAGGCAGTTTCTACAGAAAAGAACCGGCAAGAAACTCTGAAAGTTTATATCTTAATATATATAAATCTCGTGTCACAATGTTTGTCCTCAATGGACTGACCTAACCTAAACCACTTAACCGATTATAATAAAATTTGCACGCCATGTGCAGTTTGATCCAACTTAAAAGATAGGATAGCTCACGTCCCGGTATTGCCCCGGGAACGGGAATTACGCGGGTAAAACCGCGGGACACAGCTAGTAGATATATAAAATATAATCGTTTACAGGTATCAAGATCGAAGTCCAAGGTCTGGAGGAGGAAGCGATCAGTGAAATTGGAGCTGAGGTGTCAGCAGCTGGTGGTCTACTTGTGGCGTGTGGCGGAGGAGGTGCCTACCGCCTCGTGCCGCTCGACTGGGACTGCGATGATGACGTGGAGTACGTCACCGTGTTCTGGATAGTGAGTGTGACGTCACTATACACTTAGGGCTGCTACTGCAGAGTTTTATTTGTAAAAATTCTTTATTACGTCAAAAAAATATTTTTGAATATTATATAGTTAGTGAATTTGTGTTTAGATGAAGTGGATCTACACTACTATTATATATATTTCTTACCAATTACTGTTAATTATATGTATTCAAATTAAATATCAAAGTGCATAAATTAAGAACAGAACAATTTCATACATTGGGATAAATGTTTAAACTAATTTAGGATAGACTAAATTGAATAAGACTAGGCTTGAATTTTGCTTTATTTATATTTTTTTATTATTCGATTTTTGTAAATTAAATAACTTATGTGCCTATAAAGTATTTACTTAGCTTTTTTTTCTCACAGAAAGACTGCCTCAGCCAACAAGAGCTAGTACCGTTGGAGTACTACCACAGGCCAGTCAGCATCCCTCAGAGCGAGGGCCCCGGGCCTCTGAACGGAGTTGTACTCAGTCTCAGCACTTACAGTGGACTCGAGAGGGCGTTCCTGGATGAGCTGGCTAAGTTATTGGGAGCTACGTAAGTAGAGATAAAAAATAATTTTGGTACTACAGTTGTTTTAGTCGAGTTATTATCATCATTATCATTACATAGTATAAAACAAAGTCGCTATCGCTGTCTGTCTGTCCTTATGTACTTTAAAACTACGAGACGGATTTTGATGCAGAGTTTTTTAATGATAGACTGGTTCTTAAGGAAGGTTTATATGTATAATACATGCACAATATAGTAGAGAAAGACTGATAAATTTAGAGGTTTCTAATGTGATGTCGTAAATAAGAACTTTTTTTGCGCTTATATTGCAAACGCTGGCTAAACGACGACGATATAGACCAAAACATTGTACTACAGTATTGTCCACCTTAAACACTGAGTATGCTTATATTTTTAAAACTAAGCAACCGATTATCATGCACTTTTTAGTAGATAGACTAGTTCAAAAGGAAGGTTTATATGATACATGTATGTATAATATATGCGAGCGAAGCCGGGGCGGGTAGCTAGTAATTTAATTAAAATAAATAACAATTTCAATGTAATGTTTACACAAATTTTATACATTTACGTACAGAACCTTTGACAATCGCATGGCGCAGTGGTCAAGGGTCGTGGGTTCGATCCCCACATTGGAAAAAATTACATTTGTATTTTTCTGGGGTCTGGGTTATGTAAATGTATGTATTTACAAAAGATAAGTATGTATATCCGTTATCTGTTTGTCATAACACAAGCTCTGCTTCACGTGGGACGTGCCGTTGTCTCAAATGAGTGTCCTGAATTGTTATTTAAAGTTTTATAAATAAATTGGTGTAGAACCCAGCTCCGCTTCTGCCGGCGCGGCACGGCCAGCGCGCTCGCGTGCACGCACCTCATATGTCCCGAGGCGAAGGGCGACAAGTACGCGGGGGCGGTCAAGTGGGGCGTGCCCGCTGTCACTGCGCACTGGTTACGAGCGTGTGTCGCCGCGGGGGGCAGGGTATCTGAGAGGGATTATCTCGTTGGAGATACGCAGGGTAAGTGTAGCTATTTAATATTGATGGGGCTGCGGAAGAGTTTTTTTTTTATAGTGCAATAGGCGAGCGCTTGACCACAGGTCGCCTGGTGGTAAGCGACGCTGCGGTCGAGGATGTAGCGCGCTCGCCTAGAAGAAACCAGTTCACTCTTGCTTTGAATAAACCCGGGTTGTAACATTCGGGGAAGACCCACCCAGGGAGCTCATTCCATACTTTGGCGGTTTTCCAAATAAACGTGGAGCTGAAACGTTTCGTCCGCAACTTCGGGATATCAGAATATAATAAATCTGCCAGAGCACCCGGGTTAGTGAAACTATTTAATATTGATGGGGCTGCGGAAGATGACGCCGTCTAAACGCGGAACAGTGGAACACCGTGGGGTTTCAGTCGGTTTGAGTCCGACATAACCTACTTTCTAACCCCCAGGATCGTAGGCATGCGTGAGCATTTCCCCACGGAAAGAAAACTATTTAATATATTTAGAGTGCCATGAGCTCGCTGCATGCATGAAATATAACTCATGCGGCGTTACCTCGCTCTGAGGCGTTCTATTTAAGGCTTGGACGCACTATCGGCAAACATTTCAACTATTCCCATGAGTATTTTATATGATGTTGTCACGTTCAACTGTCGTCAGTAAACTGAATTCACAGCCAACCGTTTTTTTGTTCATACAATTTTGTTTAAGGTCTGTGATGCTGGACAATTTATTAAATATCATGTCTATCTTATCTTGAAAACCACATCTGTATAGTAGTTTTGAAGTTAACAACTGGAAGGAGAATATTAGCTTTTTATACTAAGATAAAAAGTATATTTTATGTCATTTTATTAAGACAATATAGACAAGCAAATAATTAAAAAATATATTTACTCTTACAGCACCGCCCACACCAGAGAAAGAACCAACGCCTCAATGTGAAAAAGAGTCGGGTATATCGAATAATATGCAGCGGGAAAGGGATAAAGAGAACGCGATGTTGCCGCCCGGCCACGCCCTCGTGCCCAGGAAGAGTACCGCTAAAGACGATACGCCTAAAGCTGGGGATAATGGTATAGTATTGTTATTTAAGAAGATGGGAAACCTTGTTTCTCTGCAATAAGACAACTCTTATTTGAGATATTTAAAAAAATAGATCAAGTGCAAGAGTGAAGTTTTATTTATATTTTAAATGTAATGCTCATTTTGAATTTCTGTGGATATATTGACCTGTTGCCCTGGTCGATATCGAGCTAAGACGAAAATAAGAAAAATATATGAGAGTGTAAGTATAAAGTACCCTTAAATATCCATTAATGTTTTTATTTGTATGTGTGAATGGTTATGAATCTATCTTAATCTTTACCCCAAAAACTAATGAATGTATTTGAGTGAGTTTCGCCTGTACACATAGGGTATTTTTTATCCCAGTATTGTCACGGGATAGCAATTTTTTTTCGGGATATTTAATTATTTTTTTTATTAAATTGTAGATGGATCAGAGATGTCGCCAGCGTCTCGCTACATCGCGATGGCGCGGCAGGGCTTATTGGGCGGGGACTCGCAGGAAACGCCCAAACGACCACCTGACGACGACAAAAATGAAACACCAGGTAAATTGCAATAAATGGATTAATAAATTGTACAAAAAAAATATTTTTTCAGAAACCAAGTATGGCAACACCAACTCAGCTGAGTAAGAGTTTTGCTTGTGTGAATATTTTAATTTATGTTGTTGCTTTGTATATTAATCACAATGTTTACCAGTGGATGTATAAAAATATAAACTTCATAGCCTAGGTCAATAAACATTATAGTCTATGACTTTGCTAAGCATTTCTAAATACTTTTCTGGTCTGTGACGACCGCTTGGCGCAGTGGTAACACTACTGCTTTCTGCGCGAAGGGTCGTGGGTTCGATTCCCACTCCAGAAAAATATATTTGTAATTTACATTTAAATTTTTCTGGGGTCTGGGTGTTGCTATGTATTGTATGTATGTATTTACAAAAGAAAAGTATGTATATGTAATTTATTCCGCTATCTAGTTGCCATTGCACAAGCTTCGGCTTAGCTTGGAACTAGATGGCGCTGTGTATAAATGTCCTGAAAATATTTATTTATTTATTCTAAATGACTGTTATGGTTACACACAAATTTTATTTATTTTGTTATTAAGGATAAATGACGGCCTAGTTCTTGAGCATTTAACCCTAATATAATTAAGCATTTCGTATTTCAGATGCGGGTGCCACGAAGACCCCGGACGAGGCCTTATCGACCCCCGCGCTGGCGGCGCTGTCGCCGCGCACGCGGCGGCGCCTGCTGGCGCTGCGGCGCGGCGACCTGCCCTCCGACCCCGTGCGCACCCCGCCCGACCCCTGTATGACACCTATATTATATATACAAAAACTTTTAAAGTAAAAAAATCATGTTACATGTATAATCAAAAGTATGTTAACAAAAAACACCTTTTTTACGGAAGGAAATCATGCCGCGGACATAATATCTATACTGTCGTACAATAAAAAATAATAATATTAATGCCGAAAACTTGGATGCATTCAGGTAATTATTGTTCATTTTTTCTAGCTGAAGTTTTTTTTACTACAAAATAAAAGTATTACAATATTAAATAAAAATAAAATTTTTATACAATACATTATTAATATTAAACAATCTTAACCAATTGAATTGTTTTTTGACTGGCGGCCTTATCACTAAAAAGTGATTTTTGCCAGGCAACCACTAAAAAAATGGAACCATGACACTATACTTAAACATAATATGTTCGCATATGTCCAGTCGCGCGGCACATCGCGACGCCGGACAGCGGGTTCGGCGCCGCGCTCCGGCCCGGCTCCGGCCGCCTGTCGCCCGACGCGCGCAAGAGACTGTGGCAAGTCGTCAGCGACCTGCCCACTAACACACACGCGAACAGACAGACACATAATAATACTGTAAGTTTTACTAATCTATATCAATCAATACATCAATACATATAATAAAAACGTAACGAGTCGCTGTCTGTATATTGAAGATATATGAGAAAAAATATTATATGAGACCTTTATTAACGCAATAGAACCCAAAACTATGATTTTTGGAATTTTTGTTTGTCTGTTTGTTTGTGCACGCCAATCTCAGAAACGGCTTATCCTATCTAGATGCGGTTTTCAATGATATATTGTGGTAGGATTCACTTAACATTTAGTGTATAATTCATGTCAATCGGATGATAAATAAAAAAGTTATGGCAATTTAAAGAATCACGTTGAACTTGCTGAACGTTTGTTGGCGCGGGTTAGGCATTTTAAAATATGGCCTAAAGTCACCTTTCTACGCGGGCGAAGTCGTGGGCACAGCTACTACTTAATATATAAAGCAGAAGAGTTTGTTTGTTTGTTTGTTTGTTTGAACGCGCTAATCTCAGGAACTACTGGTTCGAATTGAAAAATTCTTTTTTTATTGAATAGACAATTTATTGAGGAAGGCTTTAGGCTACACAACGTTGCGACTAATAGGAGCGAAGAAATAATGGAAAAACAATTCAACGGGGACGAAGTCGCGAGCAACAGCTAGTCTCTAATATATAGAAATTACGTGCCACGTTGTTTATCCGCGATTGACTTCCAAACTACTGAACCGATTTTAAATTAAATTTGCACACCGTGTACAGTTTGATGAAACTTAAATGATAGGATAGCTTACATCATAATATATGCTACTCTATAATATAAAAATGAATCGTAAAATGTCTTGGTTAGTACCTAACTGAACACTGACTGGATCAATCTGGACATTACTTTTTTTTAATATTCGTTGAAGTCCAAGGATGGTTTGGGGCGGAGAAAAAATCTAATAATTGCCAAGAAATTATTGACAGAACGAAGTCTGTCGGGTCAAAAAAGTATTGTAATTTGTATTAAAAAATAGCAGATTCGGCGGATCCGGTTTTTTAACTGGCCGAATCCGGTGTTGCTTTCTTTTTTATATCGTGGATCATTTTTAATAAAGTAAATATATATGAAATTTAACCTTACTACACTATTTATTAACAATATTTTCTCGATTGTTTAATCTTATTTTCATAAAGTAAAAATAAAATTAGACAATGTTTTACATTACAGCCATTGTCAGAAATAAGGAATCGTTTTCTGGCTCAATTCAACGCGAACTCTGCGACGCCGCCCTCAGAGCACACAGTAGCACCCAGGAAATTACATTTGCAGGTACTAAACTATTTTTAATTGTATCAATCAGTTGTTTGTTTTAATCCTAATTAAAAACTCATTAACTTTTTTTTTTGAAAAAAAAAATAGTTCACAAAACTTTTCTATACTGAAATAAAAAATAATAATAATGACAGTACAATAATTTAAACTGAACTATCTTAAAGATTGATTGTATTTTTTTAATAATGATGAAACATAGTCCACTTTATGTTTTTCAGGATGAAGCTGAAACCCCGCCCTCAAAAATGCAAAAACTAGCGCTAAATCAAGTAAGTAACACCCGCCGCCATCTTGTCAAATCATATCATAATTTTGGGTGCTTCAAGAAAAGAGCGGATATATATTTTTACAACTGGCAACCCAATCCATCGCTGTCAAGCTCTGCGAATATTGATGAGCGGCTACTTTTACAAACATACAAAAAATCAATTTCCAACATGCTGTATCATAAAAAATTAGTATCAAAAACGATAATAGGAATGACATAAGTCGAGGACTGCCTTAGATAATTAATTTATTTATGTCGAAAATAAGTTTTGAGCGTTAAATCTGGCAACCTTAAAAACCCCATCAAAATATGTTTATCTCTTTACAGAGTGCAGGTGGCATGAACATCACCGAAGACTCCAAAGACACGAACATTACAAACGACAACACGAAAAGCAACAATCAGTCGAACATCACTCCCGACAACAGTACTTCCAATTACAACAAAAACAGTCCAGCTGGAATTCCCAATTACAACAGTCCAGCGAACATTCCCACCAACAACAGTTCAGCCAGCACTCCTCAAAACAGTAACAACAGTAACATCCCAGCGGTTGTTGACGCACAGCTGCTAAAACTCAGCGCGGCTCTCAGCAATCGGCTGAGCTCGCAGCGGAAGAGGGCGAGGGACTCCGCCTGCGTCACTCCCGGTGAGGATATGTGTATATGCGATATATATATACTTGATTAACATTTGTATATTAAAAAAAATATAGATATATTTTATGTAGAGAAATCTGAACCGTTTTTGCTGTAAAACTCATCGTTTAGTTGCAAAACGCGAAAAACCCTTTTTTGCAAACTTTCACGATCAATAAAAAAGTTTAAACAAGGGGGATTGATGGGGACTTTTCACATTTTGTTTATAATAGTATTTTAGCTCTATGGGAATTTTTGTTACCTTACTTCTATTTGAATGACTTCATTGACTATTAAATAATAATAAATAAATTAAAATTCAGGGCCAGAAGTGGAAGCTGTAGGGGAATCTCAACCGAACACAGTGGGCTGGGACGACGCGGCGCCGCACAGAGCTGACGCAGCTACACAACCCAGCGTCAAGACATTCATGCTGTCTTCTAATGTCGATGTGAGATCTTGAATTTGTTATTGTGTGCGGGTACATGGGAGGATGTGAAGAGGAAATAGAGGGAAGATATTTTATAGCCATACGTAAACATTTAGCTCTATACCTCTCTTTCTATCTCTTTCTTATATTCTCTCAAGGACAGAGATATAGTGCTCTCTATATTTTGATTGGACTACAGGACGGTAATTTTGGTAAATTTAAGATGTTTATATTTTCAAAATAATTTGAGTAGGATAGTCTATAAATCATTATAGACTATGTCCTTCTCCTGGCTCTAAACTACCTCCCTGCCAATTTTCAGCTAAATCGGTTCAGCCGTTCTTGAGTTATAAGTGAAGTAACTAACACGACTTTCTTTTATATATATAGATGTATTAAATTCCAGAATCGCGAGGAGATAGCAGCCATGATCGAGCACCTCGGTGGCGCGGTGTGCGAGGGCGCGGAGCTGGACCCTGGCGCCAGCCACCTGCTGTGCGCGCTGCCCGGGCGCAGCGAGAAGATGCTGTGCTCCGTGGCCGCCGGCAAGTGGGTGCTGCACCCCGCCTACGTGGCCCGCAGCCGCGCCGCCGGCAGCTTCCTCGACGTGAGACTGTTATATTATATACTTCTATCGGGGATAGGTTTTCTTTGTCAGTTTGTGGAGTTTGGCTTTAGCAAAGTATTGGGTAGCACTGCATTGCTTATCAGGAGTGCGTCCAGATCGTATGCTCACTTCATCAAATAAAAGAATACAGGATGAGAAAAGAGGAGAGGACTGTACACGGTATGGTGTAATATTTTGAAAATTTTGCATTCAACAATCATTTTAAATATTAATTAACCATAATAAATTGTTTCTTGAAAAACACTCTGTGCTTTCAATAAGAAAACATTATTATACTATGTTTTTAATATAATTGCGACTAAGGGTTACTTAAATGTTACGTTAAACTATTTTATCATACGTGATTTTTGCGTAGCATAAACTTATCTTTGTTGGCGCATTGTATTTAATACCGTAAAAGGTAAACGGCATAAGTTTTAGATTTGGTCCTCCGAGCCGGACTAACCACAACCTATTTCAGGAAGAAGAATTCGAATGGGGCAACCCTGCAGCGACATCGCTGCCGTCTCTCCGCGGTGCGGAGGCTTCTCTAGCTCGAGCTGCATATAAATGGCGATCGGGACGAGCTGCTGGCAACCCCGGCCCGTTCGCCAACCTACGAGCGCTGCTGCACGTGCCGCCGGCGCGGAGGCGATTGCTGGCGAGGTTGTTGGAAGCTGGGGGCGGGGAAGCCCCGGATTATGAGTGAGTTTTTGAACATTTCTTAGATTTATTAAAAGGAGAAATGGAGCAAGGAAGTTCA
>JADANM010001663.1:1627541-1640160 GCA_026213755.1 Eurema hecabe | reverse complement strand
TTTTTTATACATGTAATTAAACCAAAACTGAGTAAATAAATAAAGTTACTAATACAGAATGGTCCTTTGTGCCGGATTGTATATCGCTTTAATTTTTTAGTCTTTATTAATTTGTTAAAGAAAAGCTTTTCATATACATGACAGACTATTAAGTGAAAGTATATTGTACTTTCATATTATTGTACTTTCATATTCTTAATTTATGGATCTGATACTGAGCCAATGAATTTTTTTTTATTATTTTATTGTGTACTAGCGTCCCGTCCCGGCTTCGCACGGGTACTAAATATAGCCTATGTGATACTGACGCTTTCTAATGAAAAAATAATAATTAAAAGCGGTCCAGTACTTCTTGTGTATATTTGTTACATACAAAATTACAAATCTTTTCTCTTTATAATATTAGTATAGATAATGATTGTATAATGTTTTTTCTCGTAGATCTGGGTGGTGGGCCTGGAGGGCGTGTCCCGCGAGCGCGCCGCCGCGTGCGTGTCGCGCTGCGGCGGAGTGCGCTACGACAGCGCGCACCCGCGCGTCACGCACATGGTCGCCGGCGCCGCCCGTGCGGCTGGTGCTGCGCGCCGCGCGCTGCCCGCCGTGCCCGTGCTGCGCGCGCGCTGGCTGCTCGACAGCGTGCGCGCGCACGTTGCGTTGCCCGAGGCGCAGGTACGACTGTACTGTACAATAGTGTGTAGTGAGTGTGCTCGACAGCGTGCGCGCTTCCTGAGGCGCAGGTACATTATGTTGTTGTATATATGACTATATTATTTAAGTTAAAGAAAACATAATATTATGTTATAATAAAATAAGAATCTAAGTAATAGAATAATTTTTGCTTACTTAAAAATCTACTGAAAACACAATTCTCAACGAAAGTGATTCTTGCTTTTGTTATTTCATTAGCAATAAAATGAGTAAGTTAAATGTGTCTAAATTCAAAACCTAACATCTCAAATTAAAAAAACTTCCCAAAGATAAGAAAAAGCACATAGTACGAAAGAAAATAATACCTAAAAAGCAAGTGTCTAATAAAAGTAGTTTCTCGTTCCAGTACCTCATAGACATGAACCCGTCCACGCCGGTGAAGTCCCGGCAGCCGCTCGAGCAAGCGTCCCCGATGAGCAAGCGCAACCTGCAGCTGCTGCACGAGCCGCTGCACCTCGCGCCGCCGGACCCGCTGCCGGCGCCGGAGCCGAACCCACCGCCGGAGCCGAACCCGGGCGACGATATCGTCAATCACTATTTGAGCCGTGAGTAATATTTCTAGTACTAGTGCAAGGACTACTTACTGCGTCATTCAGTACCCACGCCGGAATTCAAACTTCAGCCGTTTGTATCACTATATAGTAGAAAACAAAATCACTTTCTCTGTACCTATATCCCTATGTATGCTTAAACCTTTAAACTACTCAACCGATTCTCATGCGGTTCATTTTAATAGATATTGAATTCAAGAGAAAGGTTTATATGTGAAATATATGCGTACAAACCCGGGGCGGGTAGCTTGTACACTTTAAAGACTAAATAAATAGGTTCTAGATAACTAGCACAACTTGCAGTTACAGACACCGCTACATCATCAACAATCCATTCCAAAATTATTTGGCAGATGATTAATGTTATTTTACATAGATGGGACGTCATGTTCGGGATCTACATAAATAGAAGTATCATTTGTATGTATGTGTCAGAAAATCCAGAACCGCGCAAGAAAACCCCGGAGGCGGTGCAGCCAGCGAATGAAGTCACCGACCAACCTGACATAACCGAGGATATGGCAGACGAGCCCACTGAAGAAGTCGAACAGATATTTAGAGGTGAGAAAAACATATTTTTTTATTCGAAATTATTATTATTTTTCACTTTTTCAGATCTGGTAAATGTACTATAATACTGGTGTGTAGTAATTTTATATGCATAAATCTATGAATCAGCTTCAAACAAAGCAAAAGCGATAGTCAAAGTCTAAGCTAGGCTACAACATATAGTGACACTTGAACCGTCGTGGTATTTCAAAACATTAACCACTTTGGTTTGGAAGGCAGTTTCTACAGAAAAGAACCGGCAAGAAACTCTAAAAGTTTATATCTTAATATATATAAATCTCGTGTCACAATGTTTGTCCTCAATGGACTCCTAAACCACTTAATCGATTATAATAAAATTTGCACAGCATGTGCAGTTTGATCCAACTTAAAAGATAGGATAGCTTACATCCCGGTATTGCCCCGGGAACGGGAATTACACGGGTAAAACCGCGGGACACAGCTAGTAGATATATAAAATATAACCGTTTATAGGTATCAAGATCGAAGTACAAGGTCTAGAAGAGGAAGCGATCAGTGAAATTGGTGCTGAGGTGTCAGCAGCTGGTGGTCTACTTGTGGCGTGCGGCGGAGGAGGCGCCTACCGCCTCGTGCCGCTCGACTGGGACTGCGATGATGACGTGGAGTACGTCACCGTGTTCTGGATTGTGAGTGTGACGTCACTACACACTTAGGGCTGCTACTGCAGAGTTTTATTTGTAAAAATTCTTTATTGCGCCAAAAATATATTTTTGTATATATTTTTGTGTGTATAGTAGTGGTATCTACACTACGATTATATATTTTTCTTAATACTATTTTTTTTTCATTATATGTCATACTATGCAAATTAAATATTTGAATAGTGTGACATATAACAAAGTGCATAAATTAAGAACAGAACAATTTAATACATTTGGCTAAATGTTTAGACTAATTTTAGCTAGACTAAATAAGACTAGGCTTGAATTTTGTTTTAATTATATATTTATTATTAGTTTTTTTAAAATCAAATAACATAAGTGCCTATTAAGTATTTACTTAGCTTTTTAATTTTTTTTTTCTCACAGAAAGACTGCCTCAGCCAACAAGAGCTAGTGCCAATAGAGTACTACCACAGACCAGTCAGTATCCCTCAGAGCGAAGGCCCCGGGCCTCTAAATGGAGTTGTACTCAGTCTCAGCACTTACAGTGGACTCGAGAGGGCGTTCCTGGATGAGCTGGCTAAGTTATTGGGAGCTACGTAAGTGTCATATATTGTTAGTATCTATTATCAATTGACACTTGTTCAATTTGTTATGTATAATAAGTTGGATAAAGTGGGTAGTTTGTAATAATGCTTTGCATGGAATATGTATTCAGTACCAACTACATACGAGGACAATAAACATCTAAATATTACAATATCTATTATTTCTGGACATAATATTAAGTAATGTTAAAAAATAATTTTAGTACTACATATTTTTAGTCGACTTCCTTATTATCATCATTGCATAGTATACGACAAAGTCGCTATCGCTGTCTGTCTGTCCTTATGTACTTTAAAACTACGAGACGATTTTGATGCAGTTTTTTTTAATAGATAGAGACTGATTCTTAAGGAAGATTTATATGTATAATACATGCACAATATAGTAGAAAAAGACTGATAAATTTAGAGGTTTCTAATGTGATGTCGTAAATAACAACGCTTATATTGCAAACGCTGGCTAAACCCTACGAGATAGACCAAAATATTGTGCTGCAGTATTGTCAAGCTTAAAAAGTTCTACAAAAAAGTCCGCGAGAGCATATGTCTATCTCTTAGGGATAATCCACCATAGCCATTTCTCTTCCTTAAGAATCACTCTATCTATCAAAAAAAACTGCATCAAAATCTGTTGCGTAGTTTTAAAGATCTAAGCATACATAGGGACAGACAGACAGCGATAGCGACTTTGTTTTATACTATGTAAAGATAGAGTGTTTCAAGAGGAAGGTTTATAAGATATATGATACATATATAATATATGAGAGCGAAGCCGGGGCGAGTTGCTAGTAAATTAATTAAAATAAATAAAAAATTCAATGAAGTGTTTACACAAGTCTTATATATTTACGTACAGAGCCTTTGTCAACAGCTTGGCGCAGGGTTCGATCCCCACAACGGAAAAACAAATTAAAATTGTATCTTTCTGGGGTTTGGCTGTTGCTATTTATTATGTATATGTATGTACAGTAGAAACTCGATTAACCGGACAAATTGTTGTCTATAGGCATTCGGATAATCGAAAATCCGGATAATCGAATTATGAAGAATAATATTGTGTTTCTTAAAAATAACAAATAGGTAGATCAACGAAAATCAATGTTTAATCAGAAATTAACACTCCGTATGTTCATACATACGTCACGGCTGGTAGTTTCTACTGTATTTAGTATTTACAAAAGAAAAGTATGTATGTATATGTAACATATCTCTTATATGGTTGCCATAACACAAGCTCTGCTTAGCGTGGGCCGTTGTGTAAAATAATTGTCCTGAAGTTTTAGAAGTTATTTAAAGTTTTATAAATAAATTGGTGTAGAACCCAGCTCCGCTTCTGCCGGCGCGGCACGGCCAGCGCGTTAGCATGCACACATCTCATATGTCCCGAGGCGAAGGGCGACAAGTACGCGGGCGCGGTCAAGTGGGGCGTGCCCGCTGTCACTGCGCACTGGTTACGGGCGTGTGTGGCCGCGGGGGGCAGGGTAGCAGAGAGGGACTATCTCGTTGGAGATACGCAGGGTTAGTGTAGCTAACACACACACACACACACACACACACACACACACCCTCTAACTTAGTGTTAAGTTAATAAGTAAGTAGTTTAATAATGCCTGTCTAGATTTTTCCCACTTTTTTATTATTATAAGTATTCTGTTATTGCCAATTGATTATTTTTAAAATACTGTGCTGTGATATACTCTAAAGTAAATATGAAGGAACTGATCCCTTAACACAGATTATTTTAGTAATCTAGCTAGGGTTCTAACTCTGAAAGATTTTGTCGCCATTATTGAATATTATCCCTTGTAAACCTTTGGCAAAAAAAAAAAAAATATATTTAATATTGATGGGGCTGTGGAAAGAGTCCGCCAGAGCACACCGTGGGGTTTCAGTCGGTTTGAGTCCGACATATACTTTCTCACCCCCAGGATCGTAGGCATGCTATTTAATATATTTAGAGTGCCAAGAGCTCGCTGCATGCATGAAATATAACTCATGCGGCGTTACCTCGCTCTGAGGCGTTCTATTTAAGGGTTGCTATCGGTAAGCAAACATTCCCATGAGTATTTTATATGACGTTGTCACGTTCAACTGTCGTCGGTAAACTGACTTCACAGCCAACCGATTTTATTTTCATACAATGTCATTTAATGCTGGAAAAATATTTAAGTGTCAGCTCTTTATTATGTTGAAAACCACATCTGTATAGTAATTTTCAAGTTTACAGCTAAAAAACCGAGAGGAATATAATATTAGTTTTTTATACTAAGATAAAAAGAGTATTATATTTTTTATGACATTTTATTATGACAATATAGACAAGCAAATAATTTCGAAATATATTTACTCTTACAGCACCGCCCACACCAGAGAAAGAACCAACGCCTCAATGTGAAAAAAAGTCGGATATATCGAATAATATGCAGCGGGAAAGGGATAAAGAGAACGCGATGTTGCCGCCCGGCCACGCCCTCGTGCCCAGGAAGAGTACCGCTAAAGACGATACGCCTAAAGCTGGGGATAATGGTATAGTATTGTTATTTAAGCAAATTGTAGCGTCCTTGCTCGACTGCTACACCCTTTAGATGTTGTAATTAACAACTTCTTGATATGATATAAAATATATATAATTTCTTGATTTGACGCGAACGAACTGATTTAAAATAATAAATTAATACTAATTGCGCTGACTATGAAAAAAGATACAATTGTACGATTTGGATCGTACAGAGATGGAAAACCTGGTTCCTATCAGATAAGACAACTCTTATTTGAGATATTTAAAAAAATAGATCAAGTGCAAGAGTGAAGTTTTATTTATTGTTAAATGTAATGCTCATTTTGAACTTCTGTGGATATTCCCACCTGTTGCCCTGGTCGATATCGAGCTAAGACGAAAATAAGAAAAATATATATGACGACCGCTTGGCGCAGTAGGTAATACACCTGCCTTCTGCGCGAAGGGTCGTGGGTTCGATTCCCACACCGGAAAAATATATTTGTAATTTACATTTGTATTTTTCTGGGGTCTGGGTGTTGCTATGTATTGTATGTATGTATTTACAAAAGAAAAGTAATGTATATGTAATTTATTCCGTTATCTAGTTGCCATAACACAAGCTTCGGCTTAGCTTGGAACTAGATGGCGCTGTGTATAAAAATGTCCTGAAAATATTTATTTATTTATTTATATGAGAGTGTAGTATAGGACTAGGAGTACCCTTAAATATCTATTATTGTTTTTATCTGTAAGTATGAATGGATATGGATGTTTCTTAATCTTTCGAGCAAAAACTACTGAAGGGATTTCATTGAAGTTTGGTATGCAGATAGATTAAACCCTAAACTAACACATAGGGTACTTTTTATCCCATTATTGTAACTTTAATTATTTCTTTCTTAAATTGTAGATGGATCAGAGATGTCGCCAGCGTCTCGCTACATCGCGATGGCGCGGCAGGGTTTGTTGGGCGGGGACTCGCAGGAAACGCCCAAGCGACAACCTGACGACCAGAAGAATGAAACACCAGGTAAATTGCAATAAATGTTGCCGTAGTGCAAATAAATGACACTACAGCCTTTCTATAAAAGTTAATTTTGAGTATAGAAATCCATGACATGAAATCAAGTATGGCAGCATTGCCTCAGTTGATTGCAAATGTCGAGTTTTTATTTTTGTGCAATAGCATGACTATTCAAATTTTAAGTTTTGTTATGTTTAGTTTAGTAGAAAAAAGATATATTTGTCGATGACTCTGTTATGCATTTTTAAGTGACTATATATCTATTTATTGTAACCGTGACTACGATAAATATGTGTAAATTGTGACAAAAGGATTGCTTATTATTATTTTCAAGGTTTTTTAAGTTTCGATAACAGATTAAGTCTCATCTAGTGTTGTGTTTCGTATTTCAGATGCGGGTGTCACGAAGACCCCGGACGAGGCCTTATCGACCCCCGCGCTGGCGGCGCTGTCGCCTCGCACGCGGCGGCGCCTGCTGGCGCTGCGGCGCGGCGACCTGCCCTCCGACCCCGTGCGCACCCCGCCCGACCCCTGTATGACACCTGTTATTTACACCACTATGACACTACTACGACACTACTATGAAACCACTATTTACTACGAAAATTTCTAACGCCCTTTTCGTTGTAACATAGGCAAGAACAGTAATAAAAAAAATAAAAACTTGAAATGAGTAGTAGTAGTTGAAAATGGAAAGTTTCTTTCAAATGAAAAGGAATTGTAGTAAGTTTTTATTAAAAACAAAATAGAAAAAACGGAACGTTAGTAACTACTTTTCTATGAGAGAAAGAGTCAGACAGAGAAATACGCGCACGATGCATTACTATAGCAAAAGTGTCGTTAAAACTTTTGGCATTATTTTTCCGGCCTTATTTAGCCTAAACAGGCCGAAACTTCTGTGAGAACAGCATTTTCTAAGGCTAAATGACGTCCACGACTGTTATGACCACCAAATTGAGCAGTGATGGGTCTATGCAATATATATTATAGTATACAGGGTGTAAAATAAATTAATTCCGAAACGTACCCTTCAAGTTTTCGGAATTTATTCTTTCAGGAAATGATTCTAAAGGTTATTATACACTATACAACATTAAAAAATGCATTTCAATTTTAAAAACTTTATTCAGAAACAGATCTTTGTTTACATCTTTTTTAACTGTAGTATTTATTATATAATTACATAATAATGGTATATTTATTTTTATTGATTTATGTCTTATATTTAATAGACTCATTAATCGATAGCATTGCCATTTTTTCTGATACGTGTTCTGGTTTAAAAAACAAGATGATAACCAATTTTCTCTGCTCGTAAGTTATGACGTTATCCCTTGCTATTATAAATTTTATTATTATTGTTATTAATATCTTTTTATTTTACAAATTAGTATTATAGTTAAATTCTAAAGTGGTAAAACATTAACATGTAATAGTTCTATAATATGTGAATGTTGTATATGCCTATGGCTTTGCATACCAGTGTTTTTTTTTATGAAAATTTTGAAATGTTTGAATGTCTGTATGCAAATCTGTTGGTATCTCTAAATAAATAAATAAATATTTAAATCTATGTTCGTATATGTCCAGTCGCGCGGCACATCGCGACGCCGGACAGCGGGTTCGGCGCCGCGCTCCGGCCCGGCTCCGGCCGCCTGTCGCCCGACGCGCGCAAGAGACTGTGGCAAGTCGTCAGCGACCTGCCCACTAACACACACGCGAACAGACAGACGCATAAAAATACTGTAAGTTTTACTAATCTATACTATCTATATATTATATTAATATATAAAGCCGAAGAGTTTGTTTGTTTGTTTGTTTGAACGCGCTAATCTCAGGAACTACTGGTTCGAATTGAAAAATTCTTTTTTTATTAAATAGACAATTTATCGAGGAAGGCTTTAGTCTACATAACATCACGCTGCGACTAATAGAAAGAAATAATGGAAAAACAATTCAACGGGGACGAAGTCGCGAGCAACGTGCGACGTTGCTTATCCGCGATTGACTTTCAAACTACTGAACCGATTTTTAATTAAATTTGCACACCGTGTACAGTTTGATCCAACTTAAAAGATAGGATAGCTTAAATCATAATATAAGCGAGCAAAGCTGGGCCGGTCGCTAATACAAAAATGTGTTGGTAAGTGCCTAACTGAACAATGACTGGAGTAATTTGCACAATATTTTTTTTACATGTTTGTTGAAGTCCTAGAGTGGTTTTTAAGGTGGAGAAAGTATGAAATAGCAAGTTATAGTTATAGTTAAGTATAAGGTTCCGCTAATAAGTTATAAAAAAAAGGATCATAGTAACATGTGGTGGATTCGGCGGATCCGGTTGTTTAATTGGCCGGATCCGGTGTTGCTATTTTTTTCGTCTCCTGTCTAGGAAATCGATAAGGATGGTTTTTTTTATAACAGATAATGTATACGAATTTTACCACACTTGAAATACTTAATTTTTTTTCAAAAAAGCACCTATACTACTTATCGAGTTTTTATATCAGTAAGAAAAAGTCAAAAGAAAATAAAACTATTTCTTTAATTATCTACAGCCATTGTCAGAAATAAGGAATCGGTTTTTGGCTCAATTCAACGCGAACTCTGCGACGCCGCCCTCAGAGCACACAGTAGCACCCAGGAAATTACATTTGCAGGTACTAAAGTATTTATAAATGTATTTTATTTATCAAATGTGTGTTTTAATCTAATAAAAAACCTTAAAAAATATTTTTTCCAAAAAAAAACTAACTCAAATAACATTATTATAATGAAGAGATTTAAAAAATTACTATTAAATGATTAAAACTGATCTAAGAGCTTAATTGTTTTAAGTTTTTTACTAGATGTATTAATAATAATAATGATACTTTATATTTTTCAGGATGAAGCTGAAACCCCGCCCGCAAAAATGGCAAAACTAGCGCTAAATCAAGTAAGTATGACCCGCCGCCATCTTGTAGAATCATTTCACGACTTGGGGTGCTTCAAGAAGAGAGGACATATATTTAAAAGCTAGTATTTATGGGTGGCCACTATCACAAAATTTCAATAAAATAATTTATAACAAATACTAATGCTGTATCATCAAAAATAAGTTCTAAGTTCCAATTATAGATATTTTTTCTGTCGTATTAAGAATGACATAATTCGAGGACTGTCTTACATGAATTATTTATGTATGTCTTTGGAGCATTAAATCTAGAAACCATAAAAATCTCATCAAATTTATTTAACTATTTACAGAGTGCAGGTGGCATGAATATCACCGAAGACATCAGAGACACAAACATTACCAACGACAACACGAAAAGCAACAATCAGTCTAACATCACTCCCGACAACAGTACTTCTAATTACAACAAAAACAGTCCAGCCAATATTCCTAATTACAACAGTCCAGCGAATATTCCCGCCAACAACAGTTCAGCCAGCACTCCTCAAAACAGTAACATCCCAGCGGCTGTTGACGCACAGCTGCTGAAGCTCAGTGCAGCTCTCAGCAATCGGCTGAGCTCGCAGCGGAAGAGGGCGAGGGACTCCGCCTGCGTCACTCCATGTGAGAGTATGTGTATATGTTACCGGAAAATAAGAAGAACAGCCAATTTATAAATTTCCTAGGAAATTTATAAGCCTTCGTAGGATTCTAAACGAGAGAAAATTCGTATTATTTTACGACCACATTTTCGCAAATTTATCAATTTGCGACGTCTCGTGGTAAATTTATCAACTTACGAATGTCCATTCGTAAGATTCTAAATGGTTCGACCAATCACAGAAGAGCTTTTAATTTTACGCTATTTTAAAATATGGCAAATAACACACTGCTCTCTGATTGGTTGATGTTGACAGTTATTCAACCAATCACAGCGTAGATGGCGTTTTTAATGTATGAACTGTTTTTGCTGTAAAACTCATCATTCAGGTGCAAATCGTGAAAAATCGTTTTTTGAAACTTTCACCATCAATAAAAAAATTTGCACAAGGGGACTTGTCACATTTTGTTTATAATAGTAATCTGAACATTCATACCAATTTCTAGTTCTATGGGAATTTTTGTTACCTTACTTCTATTTGAATGACTTAATTGACTGGACTATTAAATAATAATAAATTAATTAAAATTCAGGGCCAGAAGTGGAAGCTGTAGGGGAATCTCAACCGAACACAGTGGGCTGGGACGACGCGGCGCCGCACAGAGCTGACGCAGCTACACAACCCAGCGTCAAGACCTTCATGCTGTCTTCTAATGTCGATGTGAGATCTTGAATTTGTTATTGTGTGCGGGTACATGGGAGGATGTGAAGAGGAAATAGAGGGAAGATATTTTATAGCCATTCGTAAACATTTAACCTTTTATATAAGTAGCGGCACGAATCTTTAGCGCTGAACGAAACCTGCGCAAAAGTAAGAAATAAGGTATCAAGGGGACGGCGCGCGCGCGGGTCACGTGATCGTCGGGTGCGCGAGCGTTGATTGGTTGTCCCAGTCGTGTTGTCTTTCTCGCACCAATACGTCAATTACGAGCTCGATTCTACCGATGCGCAGCTATTCTCGTCCAGCGCTAAACATCCATGCCGTGACATATACCTCTCTTTCTATCTCTTTTATATATTCTCTCAAGGACAGAGATATAGTGCTCTCTATATTTTATTGGCTTTAAGACTTAGCTATAGAACGGTAATTTTGGTAAATTTAAGATGTTTATCTTTTCAAAATAATTCTAGTAGGATAGTCTTAAATGATTAATTAATTATCAATTAAAATAAAATACACATATAACTACTATTAAACTGTATTTTCTTAATAAACTTTAAATATAATGAAATTTGTAAATGTAATCATGCATTTCTAATATTTTCATCTTAGTAATTGTAAAGTATATTTTCATAAATAGTTGAATTCAATTTTATATTTACGTACTTATCTGTGCAACGCAAGAATTGCAAAATGATAGCAGCTACACACTTGGTTCACTTCGAACACTTGGTTCTTAACTTGTGGCAATAGCGAATACTATGGATATTTTCGTGTATTGTATAAACGTATTAAATTCCAGAATCGCGAGGAGATAGCAGCCATGATCGAGCACCTCGGTGGCGCGGTGTGCGAGGGCGCGGAGCTGGACCCTGGCGCCAGTCACCTGCTGTGCGCGCTGCCCGGCCGCAGCGAGAAGATGCTGTGCTCCGTGGCCGCCGGCAAGTGGGTGCTGCACCCGGCCTACGTGGCCCGCAGCCGCGCCGCCGGCAGCTTCCTCGACGTGAGACTTTTTTATTACTATACAGGATGAGTAGAAATGAGAAGATTGATTTTTTGATATTCTCCAGAGCTGTGAAGCTCCGTGAGTGTTGCTGGGCGGCAATGAACACTTTCCATCAGGTGGCTCGCCTTCTCGTTTGGTTATTATGTTATAAAAAAAAATACAGGGTGTAAAAGACCGTTATTCCGAAAATTCAAAACTAAACTAAACAACTCGCCACTTGCGGGCCATGTACTCTAAGCATGTGACATTTTTAATAATTAAAAAAAACTACTGGGTATTCTATATATAATTTGTTTAATATATTTTTTTTTAGGTACAGAAATACTACGACGTTACGGGATTACATAATACTTGAACACTCTCTTAGACACTATTTCAGTATACATAATTCTTGCGTAACGTAACACAAAAGGCAGGCAGACACAAAAGTTGAACGGAATAAGTTTTTAAATTTGGTCCTTCGAGCCGGACTAACCACAACCTATTTCAGGAAGAAGAATTCGAATGGGGCAACCCTGCAGCGACATCGCTGCCGTCTCTCCGCGGGGCGGAGGCTTCTCTAGCTCGAGCTGCATATAAATGGCGATCGGGACGAGCTGCTGGCAACCCCGGCCCGTTCGCCAAGCTGCGAGCGCTGCTGCACGTGCCGGCGGCGCGGAGGCGATTGCTGGCGAGGTTGTTGGAAGCTGGGGGCGGGGAAGCCCCGGATTATGAGTGAGTGTTTTAACATTTCTTAGATTTATTAAAAGGAGAAATGGAGCAAGGAAGTTCA